>JAIPRL010006761.1:0-26017 GCA_025469235.1 Pemphigus obesinymphae
AAACCGTCCTCTTAAATTCTAAAACTTCAAACATCATAAATTCGCCCCCTCATCACGTCTCAACTCCCTAAAACATCCAACCCTCTGGAAGAAGCTCAGGCTTGAGACAGAGTACCCCCCCCCCACAAAGCAAGTCAATAATAAGAGGTTGTTCGAGTAGGTACCTACACTGTATTGTACACAGGACTTAAAAGTGCCGGAATGAATGGCGTATGGGAGCGGCATTCGTACTTGGCAAACGTCAGTACCTATACCCGGGCCTTATAATGAGACATTTCTAAAATAGGTACCGAAATATAATAATCATAATAATAATAATAATAATAATAATGATAATGATAATATGTATACCGCAATAATCGTGTTCGTACAACTTATAATATTTTACCCCGCCCGAAAACTTGGGCGTGTGCGTTTATCAATTAAAACGTTAGGTGTGTCTGAAAATAGTTTTGCAACAAAACGCGTGCGAATGTACCCTATTCGCGGTCGTCGTGTGCTGCAAAATACGTCTCGCACCATCATCAGTGCTCCGTCACGAAACACCGTATTCCGAACAGTTTAGAACACGTGAAATACGTGTACACTATATATTATTTCACGTAAAAATCATTATCATTACGGGAAATATAATAATTATTGAGTCATTTAGCCAACAATCGTAATAATTTCACAGTGTTGTTGAATGTAAACGAATGGCGTCAGAACACGAAATTCCGTATAACCAGAGATGGGTAAACGAAATATCCGTATTTACAATATTATTGTCAAGTCTCATTGCTGTGCACACTGTTAACACTACAAAACGACGTGGGTCCCACAGTGTGAAATTTTTTTCAAAAATGTTTACAAAATGTGTTTGCATAATATATACTCGTAAACACAATGAAACTTCTATTATGGTTATAATTATATATTTCGTACCTACGTATTATTTGGGCAGAATCAATATTTTAAATAAGCTGTTTAAGAAAAATAATGTAAACATTATTGTAAACTTACAAATGTATAATAAAAAAAAAAAAAAAAAGTAAATAACGTATAAATATATACACGTATAGGTATATAATATTATATTGTTATCGTACAATTTTTTTTTTTTATTGAATAATATCTACTGATATCATATAACAGTGTTGTAATATATTTATAAATAATATTATTATAGAATTAAACAACTTTGAAATGTCATCATGGTGATGCTTTCAATGAATGACAAAATAAGATAGATACTTAATATTTACATATTTACATAATCGATAACCGTAGTAGCTATATTAAATTACTGTGAACCGACTTGGCAAAACCGTGCATTATGTAAACTACAGAGCCGTAGAGACATAATGCACTTACAAGTGAAGTAAATATATATATTAATACGGTTTTCTCAAAAAGTAAAGGATATTTAATTGGCACTAATTGCAATCAACTATTTTTCCTACAACATATAAATATATGCATATTATTAAAATAAAATATATATGATTATATGATTTATCGTTTAAATACAAAAATGTATACCTATAATGTGGTTTTTTTTTTTTCGAACATTTAGAGAATTTTTACTATAAAATGATTCAGAAATGTTCAATATTTAGATTTATCATTTAAATTTAACACATAGTTATTTACTAAAATTATTATTTTTAATATTAGTTTATTGGACAATAGAATCAGGATAAAAACAATTTTTCCACTTATAAATCTATATTAAAAATAATATTTTCGTATTTAAAATTTTTAATTATTTTAATTGCATAAAAGTGTATTGTAATTAATATTTTGTTATTCGTATATTCTAGTAAAAAAAAAAAAATGGGCGTATATTAAAATGAAAATTATTATTGTAATTTATTTAAGAAACTTTAAAACATTGTGTAAAAGCGTTAGCAAATTTTATATATAATACATTCAAATGAGTACGTCGTACAGTGTATATTAATTACAAATTAATATAAGAATGCAAATTATTAGATACGCTTATAAAATTTTATATTATGATTTCATAACTGTTAGTGTACTCATAAATATAAAATTAGAAAAATTTAGTGAAAAGCGAGTTCTATAAAATTATCATTCTATACACCAAAACAAATACATACACGTATAATATTATCATGGATTAAAAAGATGGGGGGACGTAGGGGAACTAAGTTCACTTACCTCTGACGGTGGTTAAAAAGCGGCCCCATAAACAATTATTTCGTAAAGTACGCCGAAACGCTCAAAATACAACCAAATATATAATTATGTAATAATCAATATAATTCAGAATTCCGTTGGAATTAAATATTAATAGTTGTATTATTTTTTCATCAAATATTATTGTAGTATTATAAAAAATACGTATTTATTAAAAATCACGGACTAAGATAAAATCTTAATCTAATCTCACACTACTGGTGTATTTGACTAACTTACATAAATAGTGGGGGATCAGCTTTTTACTATATTATTTTAGTCTGTGATAAAAATGCACATATATTTACCTCTTACAGAAATAATTGATTTTTTTAATTAGGTATTGTATAAGTGACTACACTGTGATTAATAGGTGTTTGATGATAGTTGATAACATAATATTTTATTAACAAGATATTATGAAGAGAAGGTCACCAAGACCATTTTCAAGGCGTTTTATATAAGCACCTAGGCAATTTGTAGAAAGTATTAAGAAAAATTAAATCTAACAATCGAAAAATCAAAAAATCGAAAAATGTCTATAATGGTTGATTATTAAGAATATATAAAATGTTGTTGTAAATATTACTTTGCATTACTCATTTATTAATTTATAACAACTTAAAAACATCGTAGAAAAATAAAACATAAAATAAATGATAAAGAACAACATTATATAGTGCTCTACGTAGTCGTTTTATGTTATGTGTATTTAAGTACGTTTTATGAGTTATTAAAAAATAAATAATTGATTTTTTGATATTTTTTTTTTAAATAAATTTATTTTAAATTTTCTTGACTAATTTAAGTATCAAAAAAAATCTAGGTAGGGCACTAGATAATATTGTTATCCATAATTTATTTTTCGTTTCATATTTCTAAGACGTGTTTATAAGTTGTTAAAAATGAGAAATCCTAATATGAGTTTTTCATTGAAAATTGTTGCACCGACATTCTCGTTGATTATTAAGAAACTATTATAATTTTTCTAAACAATAAATAAATGTTCAATATTTAATGTTTACTTTTTAGTATTAACTATAAACTATTTTAAAATTGAATTTCATATAATATATACCTACACAGCATGATTTTTTAAGCATGCTCATTGCTCACCCCACTTTTAACTATGTATGATACATACATAGTTACATTACTACATTTTCATTTTTTTTCTTATACAATTAAAGCACTAGGTACCTATAATAACACTACATTTTTATACTATTTTTATCTGATGATTTTTTTAGTGTTTTAATTTTCTTAAATAGAAATCACTACTTATAACTTTATATTATAAAAAAAAATATTCTTTTCCAAAATATTGAATTTTTATAAAAAAATGTTTTTCATTAAAATGTAGTTTTATTAGTGTTTAAATTTTATATGAAATATATTTCATATTTTTTTATTATTCTGTGTTAAAAGTGGGGTGAGTATGCTTAAAAAGTTACACATACCTACATTATACAAACATATAACTCTATATGAAACACTTAAAATTATAATATGTAGATATTAGTCCCTTCTGGAATTTTTTTCCACTTGAAGCCCTGAATATTATACACTAGGTAATGCGTTTGGATAAATTATAATATATTGTTTTTTTGTACTTAATATTCAAGCCATATATACATTTTAAGTACGAGATTTTAGAAAATACATAGTTAAAATAAGAAGATATTTTTTTTGTGTCTTCATTTCTACAGAAATTTGTTAAAACTCGTGTTCAACTAAAAGTGATATTCCGCACACTAAAAATTTCTAGCCGAATTTTCTTGTCTCATTTAATTCGATTGTTTATTTACAGATATTCATCTTGACTTAAAATCATAATATCTATATAATATATCATATTATATTTATTACAAAAAACAAATAATTCACGACGTATAAAAATTAACTTTTTATTATAGATTACACAAAATGTATATCTTTTTACTGTAATATTAAGAGGATTTTTTGGGTTCATACATTCCAACCAAAATAAAATTATAATAAAAGATATTTAAAATTAATTTTCTAAACATTCTTAACATTATGGAGTAATTTTTATTTTAGATACCTTTTGTTGGTAAATTATGTTTTTTATAACTAAGATTAGATACATTAAGATTGAATGCATGTATTCGTATTATTATTGTTATTATTATGATTAATATACAACTGAACACCAAATAATAAAAATACTATTCTAAATAAAATAATTAAATTAGTATGTGTCAATCTAAGTAAAAAATCTCATAAAAATAAATAAAGTAAAATTGTTTTCTACTTTGGATTTTCTGTAAATTATCAGCTTTAATAACCGCTGAAATGTAATCCAGAATACTCACTTGATGTGAATAATAATTTAATATAATATATGACATATAAGTATAATTTATAGTTTTATTACAAATTATTTTAGTTAATATTTTTATTTAGTATCAGAGTTTTGGTTAAATAATTGAAAAACAAAATAAAAATACAGAGACATGACCATTTTAAATGTTTTTTTGTTATTTCCCATAAATTTATAAAATATTTCCATTATAAAAAGTAATTTTTCTTTACGATTTATGAAAATAGGTACTAGAAAAATAATTGAAAAATAACCGCTTTTTTTATTAAGTGTTAACTAGAAGCAAAATACTATCAAACAAGCTCTTGATTCGAAAACTCCTATTTGACTCATAGAGCATAAAAAAATAAACATCATTGCGTAAAACTAATAGATTCCTAGATCTGCTTGGTATCTAAAATAAGAATACATTTACATACAATCTAAAAATCTAAACGGATTGAAATACTGGATAATAGAGACAATTTTAATGCCAATATTTAGGAGTAGTTTGTTTTAATTGGATATCGGAGTAAGAAAAAAAGTGGAGAGGACGTATTTTGCCCTAACAAAGTTGTTCATATTAACGGCTCTAAAACCACCAATAACAATATTTTATTCGGCGATAATAAAGATTCTGTAATTTACGTATGCGTCAAAAATAATAACATATTAGGCAATGATAAAATTATAGGAATTTAGAAAAGGATTTTTACCAAAGAACTAGGTACAGGAAGATAATAGAATAGCATCATTCACCAGAGTATAAATAATATAATGTTTTAGACACATGGTGCAGAGAAACTAGGACAACATGTCTATAGAGCAATCATTAGGTGGATACCGATGAAGAAAATCATCTATAACAACATAGAAAATATGAATGGATGTTATGAATGAAAATCTGAATAGGATACGAGTACACGAGTAGAAAGAAGTAGTGTTTGACTGAGAGAAACAGAGAGAAATATTGTTGATGACAATTACTCATAAAATGTATTTAAGGAAAATTATTTAAATTTATAGTTGTTAAAATTATCATACCTAGATGTTTATAAGTTATACTTAATAGAATAAACGACAATCGTGTCATACACGCACCCGTAATCTCGTTTCGCGTTACGATTTTATTTACCTTAAAAGTTTAGTCAGAGTTGAAATTTCGAAATGCACTCCTTATCACGATTACAGTCCCATATCGATTAGATATGACTTTCGTCTAGCGTGTTACCGTACAATAAACACGGAAAAGGCACGCAACACAAAAATACCGTTAAGTGCACTCCACTCTTGTCTAACTTAAAAGTCTCTGATTCTCACAGGAAGATACTATAAGAGCGTCCTCACCTAGTATAAATGTAAACACATATATTTGTTCGCCAAAGAAATTTTCGTAATTTATCTCACATACATTTGTATAACCGTTGTAATAATATCTAAAAATCCTAAATTGTAATATTATACTCTCAAATATTTTGTAATAAGAATTATAATAATAAAAACGACTATGACCATAATAAAACCAGGTAGCACCCCTCATATTATATTATATAAATGATTCAGACTGCGTCTAGATAAAATATTTTATTAAAGAAAATAAATGTTTTTTTTTTTTTTTTTATGCACATACATGACTTTTACTAACATTTATTACGTGATAACATGTATAAAATAAACAAAACATTTGGTATTATGGATTAAAATCACTCTTATTTATGGATGAAAACAGGGCCGTTAGAACTGCAGAGGTTACACTTTAAGAAGGACATGTTTCTATTTTTTTTTTTATTTACCTATATATTATAAACCAACACTTTTCTAGTAGAAAGTATCGAGTAGGAGTATTTGGGTAAAGATCTTTCTCAGAGAAAATGTATTTTGTTTGATACATTATAGAAGTCATTATTTATCGATTTTCCCAGTAGTTTTCTGATGTATAAAATAATAATATCGTAAATAATGGAAAACTGGAAAACGAATTGGAACCCGATAAATGCAATATCATAAAATTTCTACAAATATATATATATATAAAAAATAAAAACATTAAAAATTAATTTATAAATTATCATATAGCCTCTTATACTAGAGAGGGCAGCCGTCTCCTCTCGCTCTTCCCTCCAGTGTATGGCAAGGAACTTACAAAATATACATAGAGATTATGTGTATAATATTTATAAAAATGACCGTAGTCGTTATAATAAAAAATTTCAACGATATTTTCTGGATGGTCACTGAACTTTGTCATGACAACCGACCACAAAAACGCGGATAAAATATACCAGAATTTACAACATAACATGTTTCGGCGATGGCGTCCTCGGGTGATAACGACGAAAACGATATCCCGAGACTGGGCTACTGGACGTTACGATGTTTCGTGTTGAAGATGTTGACGGAAAACGGCGGCCAGATAAGCTTAAGGAGTTTGATCGAAAATGTCACACAACGTTACGGCACGCGCAGGTTTTTGGACAGTCAGAGAAACGAGCGAAACCTGACCGACGTCATTACCGTTTTGTTGCAGTCCAAGCGATTCAGGCTGATACTAGTATGAGTTCTACCATCGTAGCTTTTACCAATTGAAACATTTAAGATTTGTACAATATAAATTATATTCATGATCACGGTAAAACGTCTTAGAAAGTATCATCTAAAATGTAATAATATACTCGATATTTATGTAAATGTATCAAATTCATTTTATTCAATCTTACATATTAAAATACAACATACAATATACAATAATATAATATAAAAGTATATATATTATATATAGTATTTGACGACACTAAAAACGAAAAAAATGTAAAATTAATTTTATCAAAAATATCATGAAAAATATGTATTGTTTCCATGAAATTTTGGAACCGTACACCTAGTATATAATATTATATTTATCCGGGAGCTTATTAAATAATCATTTAAACTCCTTCTATAATCGATTTTGAAATCGGTACCTTTGATGTTCAAAACAACATATGGAACTACCATGCTCGGTTTCAGGACTTTTATGCAAAAGATTAATGGAAACCCTAAATATGAACCAACAAAAACAAATAATTTATTTTTATATAAGTAAAATAATAACGTGTAAACATTTTGATGTTATTTAACATTTATTACAATAACAAGTTATTACGTTACATCAAACATTGATTTTTGAGCCAAGATTTACTCATAAAATCCCTTTTTTTTAAATAATATAAGTATATAAATTCATTCTATATGTGGATAGGAACTAGGAAACTAAAAAAATAATTCATACGTTTCTCATAGATATTTAAAGAAAAAAATTTTAATAATTAAAAAAAAAAAGATTAAAATAGTTACATAATATAAGCATGGATACCTATTGGTGGGCGGAGGGTCACTGGAGAGAGATGTCTCCATGGAAATTTAACTAACGATGACTTTTGGCTGAAACATATAATGAATTTAAAAATTATGGTGACAAACAAAAAGTAAAATATAGTAGAATTTGAAAATCTGAATGAAGTTTATCTTATCTCCTGTAATTAATATTGGTCTAAGATATTTTGGAGTGGTCGTTTCATTGTATACTATTTTAGTGTGAAGCCATTTCACCGTAGAAGCCATTTTGGCGTTATATAAATATTACTATTTTAGTTAGAACTTTACATTAGTACCTATAAATAATTTAATTTTTAGTAAAAATATAATTGGAAAATTAGGCAAAACGGTAAAAAATCGTTTTTGTCATTAATCCACAATCTTAACATATTTTATTTTACTTGATAAAGGCATAAACTTTATATTTTCAAATAGAAACCACTAATTATTTTAACTATTATTGTAGAAATATAAAAAATAGTAATAATGTCATTTACAATTTTAATTTATATTAATACATTAATACATTAAATAAATGATATTTATGAAGATTAAATAGTATAGTAAGTATTAAAAGTGGATGTCATGCCGAAATAGTTCCAAATTATCTTTATAGACGTCCATGCGTATGAGTAATAATAACTAATAACTAATAAATATATTAAATATATTATTATTATAATTTTCCGGGGTACTTTTCGTTTGTTGTTAGGTTTAGCTTTATCAATACGAATTTAGAATCATATGTATTTTGTAACTTTTGAATTTTTTATTTTTATATTATTCATTTTTGGAAGCAGGTCATTTAAACTTTTTATATTTTATTTGGTTTTATGAAGTTATTCCTATATATTTTTTTAAAGATATTTTACTTAGGTTGTATGCATTTATTTTTACTTAAATATTGAATGTCTTGTATTTTTAGTAAATATTTATATTTAATATATATTTTAAAAATATTCTTTAAGGTTTTATTTAACGCATTATGTTTATAAATAAATACTAATTGCAATCATTGCATACTTTATACTATACTTATACTATATTATAGTACGGTAATTCTAAATTTCTTGATAAAATATTTATCAACTGTATTAGTCATAATTTGTTATTTAATATTATGTAATCATCTGTGTAATAACCTAACCTAACATCGATTGATGACCACTTATCGTTAGCCGCGAACTGCGTAGCTTTTCATGAAAACCACCAGATCGCGGGAACCACTCCGCCGTGGCGCCCTCTTTGCTACCGTCGTATGGCTGGAGGGAATGTGCGGGAGTGTCGCTGGTCACACCGTCCGAGCAACTAAGGGTCTCAGCATAGCATAGAATGTGTGTGGGGCCTATGGCCTATTTCCTTATTACAGGCATAAGCCTATTATAAAGTTTAGGATATTATTGGACTTGTATTATGAAATGGTTTTGTTTTAGGATCTAGGCCATTCATTTGGGACGGGTTAATTTATGGTTAGTGAAGAGAGGGACGAAACGGCCAAGGTTTCGGATGTGATGGTGTTTTGATGTTTGGTTTTTGTGGAATGTGAGTCTGGAGTTATTTGCAATGACTTCTTGGATTGTTGGCAGCCGTAGTGATGAACAGAGGTTTTCGTTTGTGACGTACTGCGGGGAGTCTGTAATTTTACGTAGAGCGACGTTTTGTATTGTTTCCGATGTTTTCCAGTCTGATTTTGGTTTAAGTGGAGCCCATATCGAACCTGAATATGTTAGAATCGATCTTATGTATATTTGAAATATTCTTCTCTTTGCTTTGATGGGAATAATTGGACCCTTCCTGTTAAAGACCAGATAGATGGATGCCGTTATCCTTAATACCTTCGAGATTGTTTGTCTTGGATGGGATTTAAAGGTGATTTTCCTCTCAAATATCACTCCTAGGTACTTAACTTGTTCGGACCAATTTAGCCTCAGACCTTGGAGGACGACGTCTGGTGGCCGTGTCGAACGTTTACGATTAAATAGAACTGCGACGAATTTATGTGCGTTCAACCATAGTCACCATTGATCGAACCAGACTTGTGCTTCGGAAATTTGGTACTGTAGATTTCTGTGTGAAGAGGACTGTGTCGTCAGCGAATAGGTAGAGCTGGGCGTTTGGCTTTATGGAAATGTCATTGGTGTAGACATTGTACGGCAACGGGGACAGACAAAAGCCCTGAGGCACGGCTGCTATTATTGGCCATGATAGCGAGTTTTCGACACGAACTTTGAACGACAGGTTTACTAGGAAGGAGTCGATTAGTTTACAAAAATTCACTGGAGTGCCTAGTTTGTACCAGCTTGTGGACTAATCCCTAATGTCAAACACCGTCCAACGTCTTCTCAACGTCTAAAAATTAGGAGGTTAACGTGTTAATCGAATTTCCCTATCCATGATTTTATTTTTCAGAAAACAAAAAAAATTAAATTTATGCGAGAAGATCCTTAAGATATTTGTTTCTTATCTATTTTTAATCCACGAACATGACAATTTATTACAGTATTAGATTTTTGTTGAAATAATATTTTTTAACCCAGATTGTCGGAATTTAACTTTAGCACTTGGTTAATAGTAAAACATACCCAAATTTAAACCAATGCACTGAATCAATATATTCTTGTTTCAAATCAAAATATCTGTGTAACCTAAATGTTTCGTATTCACTCCAAACTAAGAGTAAATACTAATCACGTTTGATTGATATGCATACCGAAAACAGCTTGAGATATTCATAGTCATCGTACATCCCAAGTTTTGTGAAATTATTATATCAAATTCAAGTATGACGTTCTTATACGTTTCAGTATAATTAATAAAATTAATGAAACGTTTAATTACACAAATATTTCACTTTAATTACAAATTAATAAATATCACACATCTTAGATAAAATATTTATTTTGTAATATCTAAACGCTTATTCGTTGTTCTATTTCCAGTTCATTTTTTTGAATTTGAGCTCGACAACCTTCAGACGCCCGGGCCGACCCAAGTACTTTTTTAAAATTAAAAACCCGGCCTGGCCAGAAAATGTTTCTATTTTTTAATAAAAAATCTTGGTTCGGCCTGAACGTAATAAATATTTTTCAGGCCCAAATCGATTAAAAGCACGAATGGTTTTTAGTACCTACTATAAATCTACAAGAATCAAACATTTTCGATTCTGCCCGAATCAATGATTTTTTTTCTTATGCACGGCCCGGCCCGAAAATAAATTTAAGCCATTAAAAAGCTGTTCAGTTCAAAATCAGTATGAACTGAGCCAATTGAGTGCAGTCGGCCATGTCCACCCTTACAGCTCTATTATATTACCTTCAAAATATACTTTTATCATACTTACCTTTTTTTATGGGAACATAAAGCGGACCGTCTAATATTCCCAACGATCGGCCCAGTAAAGCTTTACAAATTAGACGGAAGAAAATGCCCCCTTTGTCTCCCCTTCCCCCTAATGACGCCTCTGCTCAGAGGTCGATCTTAAGTCCATTAAAGTTGGCTATCCCTATTTTAAATAATTTATTTTCAAATTTGGGCAATATTCCAAATAGCCTTAAAAGACTGTTTTTTTCAAAACACATAAAAATACTGTATACGATATTAAAACAGTTAATCTAGTATGTACCAGGTATCTAGTATGTATATAGTATGTATCTAATTATCAGATTTGGGAAAATCTTCAAAATATTCACTTTGGATTTTAGGTCTGAGGAACAAAATGTAAAATATAGGAAAACTCTAGATAGTTTTTATTTGTATAACCTTATTTCTACGTAATTACAGGTAAAATAAACATATAATTGTTTACTGGGGAGGTCTATAATAAAAAATAGGCATGTGTTCATTTTCTGTTTGAAATATTTTTTACATTTAAAATTTATTACATTATCCTTTATTAAAAATATAAATATTACATTTAAATGCATTTCAAAATCCAGATTACAATTCACTTTTAAGGGATACAATATCGTGATAAATATTAAATATTAAATAAGTATATTTTACACAAAAATACAATTTTTATGTTTGTACATAAATATTTTGTAATTTTGCCCATTTATTTGAATACAATGTATGTATATATTAATAATATATACATAAAATATGATATTATAATGTATATAGGTATTTACAAATTTATTTTGTTAAAAATTATTCATGTGGAATAATATTTTTACTGTGGATACACTACAGTACCTACATTTATACACCCACTCCCGAGTTACCCTCGAACTTTTCAAAATCATAAAATTACAAAATAACGTAAAAACGTGAAAATTGATGTAATAATTTCACTGTAATTTACGTATTACATATGCATTAAACTGAAATAACATCGACACGTCATAATATTAATGCATACCTATGTGTGTGGATGTATCTTGCATATTATAACATGATAATATGACAATTATTTTCACATGAGCTAATATTTAGTGTTTCTAATTTTGCAGTATCGTATAAAAAAACACAAACATACGTCTGAGATAAAAAAAAAAAAGTTCTATTATTATTTTCAAAGAAGTTGAAATCATTAAAATAAATGCCTATTACCAGAGTTATCCAAATTATCGATGCGATGTTCTGTGATATAGGGCTATTCATAAAGATTATGATAGCCAGATAATAGTAGGTATGTTTTCATTATTATTATTATTTTTTTTTATATAAATAAACATGGTTTTATATCAAAGTGTTTCGATATAATATGTGTTCGCCAACCACGTTCCCAAAGGATACTAGCATAGGATGGAGATCAAGATAGCACAAGAATAATGACTGAAAAAACAACCATAATTTAGTATAACTGGCAGAATTTGTTATTATATTAAAAATAAACAACTCACCTAATTAGATGGCCAACTCATTAGGTGTTATAAAATATGCGATTAACTTACAAACTAATAACCGTAACAGTATAATATCTTAATACAAAATAAATAGTTGCCACAACCGGTAGGATGGTGTCACACAAGGTATCGAACTGACAGGAACTGGTGTGTCGAACTGACCGGGACTGGTGCCAGATTACTTATCCAGACTCGTGGATGCACGTGTACAGAAACTTCGTACAACGGGCGGACGCATTCGGCAACGCTATGTTGTCCACTCATAACATGCGACAGTCTCACTGACTTGATGGAATGTGGGTTATATTTTGTTTACCGCGACAGTGTATCATAATAAAATCGACTCCTCTCGACCACAATAGCACATGAGTATACAAAGAAGACTAAAACATAACGCGAATAGCATGGCCATATGACTAGACGACATGTTTGTCGTAGCGCATGGAAAACCGAATACAAAACAAAAAAAAAAAACATGGCGGTAACCTTCTTGGGGCCCGCGGAAAAACGGCACGGAGGCGGCTGGCTCGGTCTGACTGTTGGAAGGGGCAGACAGTGGTGCCAACATAGAGTCTATACCTGAACAATATGCATTATTTATTACACATACATGACTTTTAACTATAACACCGGTGTATAGTTGAATAAATAAGTCCTTTGAAAATGAATACAAACGTTAATTTTCATTTAAATGATGATTTTGAACTACCGTTGTTGTTTTAGAACATTGACCGAACAAGTTTTAAAACATTGAAAAGAAAACCTCACCCCCGGTATAAAGAATGTCGAATTCTAAAAATAAATGTTATTGTTATAGGTTTTTAATATTTTTCGTATTAGGACACTATTAGGTATACCGAAGACAATTATTATTATCATCGTCATAACCACAGCATAAGTAAATAGGCATGTCAGCTATAATTCCATTTTCGTTATTAATAAGGCGGTATTCCACGCTCACCGTGTACCGTGTACCGTGTACAGTCTGTGCATATCATATATGTATCATATCATTACAAGATACCATAGTAACCGTAGTTTATTAACCATTTCAGTTAAACACCAACCTAACATTTTCATAAATTGGACAACCTGTATAATTGATATTCACCGTTTCCAAAAATTTCAAATGTTTGTTTTTATATAAAATTAAATTTCACGTGCATTGTAATTATCTATGTGCATTGTGCTCACTATATTATATAATAGGATTCTGATATAGATAATAAAAATTCTTATCATAATAATTGGACTTTTTGATAACTGATAACATAACCCGATAACCACACGGGACAAAAGTTGAGAAATGTTCAACTTTGTGGTATCCAAGTTTATATATCGGTAGACACGGTTAACCATAATGGTATACCACAAGTTACCGAGTGGATCAACCATTCAGAGAGCTATATTGTATGAACGGCGCAGATACACGGAGAGCGTGGAATATCGCCTTTACGCATGGTCCCCAGACACGGAATAAACGATAACAATATCATGGATGAAAGAGTGCTGGTATGTTAATAATAATATTATATGTGCAAAGGTGAAACACGTCTTGATTAAAAAAAAAATGATAATGCAACTATTTTATTAATAGATATTTTAATTCGTAACAACATTACGATAATTGTCAATTAAGCGGGAAATAATTTTTCCATTCATTTTGTCGCATATTCCATGTCCGGGGAACATTTTCTGCGCCGTGTTGTCGGTCTGACAAGCCTGCGTACTTGTGCCGTGGTCGTGACCGTGTGCCTATGATAAGCGATAACGCCGACGGGTGAAATATCGAGAATCATTCCGATCGGCTCGTTTTGTGCGTCCTCCGCGATATGATATTATTCGTTTGGATATCCCAGGGCGAAATCAGTCCGGGGACGAAAACGCCTAATATGACATCACGTCTGTTCTCGTGTATATGCGCGTCTCCGTGCGTGCACGTGTGCGTATCGGGTGCGCGTGTGTGCACCGTAATCGTGTAACGATCGTGCAATCTGTTAGCCCGATAACGACGATGACGCCGAGCGAATTAGTCGACGACGGCGCGTGTAAAGAGAGTGCCCGCCGCCCCCGCTACTGCTGTAGTACCGCTACCGTTGCCCGGGCGGCCCACTGCTCTCCGCCGTCCGCCCGGCGTGCACGCGGTCCGTGCGTCGTACGCGTAAGCCAAACGGTACGCGCGCACAACCGGCACGGCAGCATCCCTTTTGTAACAGTTTTCACGCAATCAATCTTCCCCGTTACCGCTTCTTCCGTGTATACAGCCTCCATTGACAGGGTGTCTCTCGCGTTTTTTCCCCCTATATCTCCGGCACCCCTCTCCCGCGCTCGTGCCGTCCCTAAAACTCAATCTGCGTCCCGTCGTCCCCCGTACGTTAGATTAAAATAACATTTCTTCTCCTCTCTTTCCAATCCATCCCGCCGGCAGAATTATCCTTTTCCTATTATTTCTCTCTCGTTTCCACTCTATCTGTCTTTTTTGTAATAAGACGTTTTTGTTTTGCCGAACAAAATATATCGACAACACGTCCTTGTGTGAACAAATATATATATATATATATATGTGTGTGTGTGTGTGTGTGTGTGTGTGTGTGTGTGTTCAAAATATTTATACATGTATATACGAATGGACGAGTGCAAGTCTAAATGTGCAAGTCGCATTCGATAGTAAATTTTCGCCGGGGACGAGATTTATTCTATGGACATATTTAAGATAACAATATATATATATATCTTTTATTCGTAACACACATTGTTGTGAATATGTTGTAACATTTGGCCCGTTAATCTTTTGCGTATCAATCACATGTCCACAAACTATAAGTGGACTGTATTTTTACCAATAATTTTCAATTAACCTTTTACGTTTTTTCGTACACAAATTTATACACAATATATTATCGTTCTGTCCGTCCAGCTGTCCTATCGACACGTTATTATAATTACTAGTAGGCACATAATTACGAGGGACTTCGTTGATTTGATAATCGATTGTCCTTGCACATTGTTAATAGGGAAATATAGAAAACGGGAATTCTAGTACGTTCGAAGAATGTGTTATTCCTAACGGCCGTTTCTCTGTCCTCACAATTCGTTGCTGTGGTTGTCAATACCAATATTAACAATTTATATTCATTTTATTGGGTTTTGGTTTGAAATAACAATTTTGCCATAAACTTCACATATTTTATCAAGATTATCAAGAATTGAATAATATTATATTTAACTATAAATATAGGGTAACCAAATAGAAATTCGAATTTTGATCAACAAAACAATATCAGTAAACAGTAAGAGATAAACTATAAATATATTTTAAAAAAAAAGGAACAAAAACAATGACTAAGTACAACATGCATTTTGACTGCCCCTCGTAGGGTCCTACTTGATGAGTATAAATTCAATGTATTGTCATAATTAAAAAATATGAGTATAATTTGTAAAGATAAATCAATTACGACATTCTTTCTATCGTGGGTAGAAAAGTTCCCGGGGTATAGTTTATTTGAAAAAAATCGACATGAAAATATTTAATTAATATGCTTTATTTGTTTATATATCGTTGCCACAAGACGTATGCACTTCGTAATATATTTTCTTTTATTTGTTATTTGTCTAAACACAATAGCAGAAAATTTCTAAAGGAGAGGAATGCGTGATATTAACCTGAGTGCGAACCTCCTCTAAGAGGTGGCTTCAAATAATAAGTTATTTAAAGTAGCCTGTTCGACCACAGAGATAATTTCATACCATTTGTTTAGGATAATTTATGGGGGAAGGATATATTAGTTAATTAATTAACCTTATGTAAATCTTCTCTGAGGAGTGACTCAAAATAATGAATTATTTAAAGTAAGCCTTATCGACAATAAGGGTAATTATAATAATTGTAACAATATGTCAGATATAACTTAACTTAAAAAGGAATAAAATACATTTAAATTTATGAAACATGACGTATATAATAATTGACATGCAATTCTTAACATATAATTTATTTTATTTTAGATTAAATTTAATTAATGAAAGCAAGCTATTTTCTGATACACCTGAAATTAGCAATTCCATAGTTTTATTTACTTGCCGAAACTTTTCTTCGACGATGTGTATAAGACTTGAAGATGAATTTGAGAGGAAAAACATTTTATTGGCTTAGATAAGCTAAGATAAGTACTTAAAACTAACCGTATCATTAATTTAATCAAATAAATAAAATAACACGAAAGAAGAATAACAAGAATATATAGAAATTAACTGTAACTGAATGAACATTCTACTATCCCAGAGACACCGACCGTGTTGTTGCATGTTTGATTATATGGCCACACAGTGACGAGATGATGATACGATGATTTTCTTGCCTTTGGGGAAGGGTTTATTGTCGACTAAGATATTTCAAACACCAGTGACTTTTCGTCTTTTGAAGCACAAGCATCTTCTCGTCATGTGTGCCAAGAAAATGTATTTTATTTATCTGGACTCAAATACATCTGAAAAGTGATATAGATTCATCTGTTTTTTTTATTTTATAATATTATATATATATATATATATATATATATATTATTCCTATTACATTTGTTCGTAATTTATTGTATATGATTACATTTTTTAGATCGGTGTGGTGTGCCTGAAATGCATTTTTCTACGATTTTTTATTGATATCGAAAATGAATATAACGTTTTTTTTTTTTTTACATAGGCTTTTAATATACACGAATATCGATTTTTTATGCACATAATAAGAGTTAATTTCAGTATTACAATATTATTAGTAGGTGTACAACATAACCGTATAATATGGAGAATATATTTGCGAAAAATGTCTGCAGTGGTTTTGAAAGCAAAATATGTATAATGATACCATAATATATTTTGTTAATCACGATTATTAATTAACATATTAAAAAATGAAAACATATATTTACAATAGTATAAGAAGACTATTTGGGTCACTTTGACATTTCCAACACATATAAACGACACAAAATATTAGTGGAAATTGTCCCTTCTCAATGTATAGAAATATTTTTATTCAAAGGTACGTAGGAAGATGTATCAGAGAGTGGGCTTTGAATATTTCTTTGAAAAACCTTAACGTGAAAAATCGTATTCCAATAAGACGACTGCATATATATGGTGGCGTAGGTTCTCTGAGAATTACACAAATGTCAAAATATTTCTTAAGGCAGTAGATCGCATAAATATATCGATAAACGTAAAAGTACACCGTAATATAAATAATTCAACGAAGAAGACGATATGTTGGATAAGACGGCTGCGGCGACTTAACGATTGGAAAGATTATACCATTATAGAGATGTCTACCGAAAATGTAATGTAGTAATCGCGGTAACTGCAAGGGAATAACTTAAATAAAAGATAATGTAAATAGTCAAGATTACGTTTATTTCGATGGTTATAACAGTATAACAGTCACGGTGTAAAAATAATTAAAAATAAAACAATACCTACTTGTTTTTATTAAAAAGTTAACTATAAAATCTTAATACCGAGAGCCTACATGATTACTATTATCACATAGTATATAAAATATTAAAATAATTCGAATTTTTATAATTCAAAAACCATACAAGTAATAACAGTCAGACCATGACTCGATTCAAAAATAATTTTATTGTTTAACGTATGTACAGTTTAATTGCTATCTATAACTATTGTACTAAACGTTTTTTAGCTCAAAACCAGAGAAGTCCATTTATTTCTATATAAAATTACTTTTCCGTTATTGTTATGATACTGTGCTATAGATAACAGATAAATCCAAATTTTATAGCCATGTAAATTACGTGCGTGCTAAAATTTACATTATTATTATTGAAAATAAATAGGTATCAATAGATATTTTAGATTATGATTCTCTTCATATTATTTGAACATTTTATGAAAATACTCCAGTAGTAAACTGAAAATTGGGTCGAAAATTTGGCGTTTGGTCAAAAATTAATGGGTACCTATAATTTTTTATCGGCGAAAAAACGGACAAATCCATATTTTGATTACTTTAAAAATATTAAAGCTACATAATATGTGATAATATTATTAATAATTAATTATATAATACTAGCTGACCCGGTAAACGTTGTTTTTCCATATAAATTATCAAAATTTAGTATTAAATAATAATTTTTAATTAATATTAAAAAAGTGAAATATTAAATTTGAAACTGAAAGTGTGCTGTTATTGTGTGTCGCAGTTCTGTTCTAGGAATTTTTCGGGCCCAATTTCGAATGCAGCTGTACGGGGCTGGTTACCTCAAGTACGATGACAGTGGATGCAACTTATTCACCGTTAAGGATAGATTTCACGTAGATATCGAGCAAATACGTTAAGGTTTGGCCATGTTTGGCGTTGCGCCGTGGGAAAATGGTTTTCCCGAGCCCGAATATGATGACGGTCTATTCTTTGATGAAGATCAAACGGATATGTGGTGATGGGATCTGTGACAGAAAGAGGAATGAAACGCTGTAGACGGATACCGCCGATAAAAATAAAAATAAAACACCCATTCATTTTATCAATTCAATGTATTTTATTAACGTAACTGACATATTCATTGTTTTATCTCGTAAAAACTAAATGTAAAGTGAAAAAAGTAATATATTTTTTTATCGTTAAGTGGAAAAAGGAAATAAAGAAAATTAATATTAATTTCGAAAAGCAATTGAGTGTACGATATTTTTCGTTAGTCCATCTTAAGCGAACATAAATAAGCTCGATGGTTTGCTCACGCAAGAACATGCCACATATATAATTGTCCGTGTGAAAAACATAGTGTACCCAAATCTAAGCCGCAAACGGATATCGTTTAGCCTTGTGACATTTCATTGTCATGGCAAATGCCAATCTAATAGAAAATTGAACGCGTTTGAATTCAATTGACACGTCTTTAGGAATGATTGGAATGCGTGGAAGCAAAACAATTTCGCCTCTGAATTTGCCATTCAAAATTGTAGCTTCGACAATGTTTTTCATTAATTTTTTAATGACCAATTACGTGCCATTGCACAGCTGTGGTGGGTAAAATAACGGGAGATCCAAATTTCAGTCGTAGATTGTGTAGTGGCATGCCTAACAAATCCAGTGAGTTCAAAAACTCTGTTAGATAATTTACAGGTTCGTTGGAATCGCAAATTGTATCAATCGATTTATATAATACCAAGTCGTCTGACAACAACTGCTGTATCTTGAAGTTTAAATCCTCGACATCCACATTTTTTGCTGCCAAAATGTCTCTTATTGCCAACCACTAGAGCTCTGCATGGTCCGGTCTTTTTATATTTTAATTCATAGCAGTCCGGTCCGGTCCATCCATAATATAAAAGTCGATCTAATATTGGTCCGAGTTACAGAATCGTAAGTTTGATTTAAATTTTAAACGCCAATTTATTAATTTAATTTTACATTTTAGAATATATTCGGATATTCGGGTTTATTATAATAAACATATACAGTTTCGTTATCCCAAGTTCGTGACATTCTATGATTGCCTTATTACGTATATATTGCTTTATATTTTATACCGTATATTCGATCACCCATATATCCATTTTTTATAACTGCACAGTGCACATGCATATCGATACAATATGATCGAACCCCTCAAATTGTATATAGGGCCCGTATAAATGATGGGTAGTGCGTACACATCGATAATACTGAAATATTCTTATTATGAACCGGACAAACTCATTTTGAAAATAATTGTCTTACGTGACGCATATTTTATTTATAGTTATAATATATAAAATATTATACACTCGTAGTCGTAGGTAGTTCTTGTTTCGCAAATTGTGTATATTATTCTATTATTCACTTTTAAGTAAGTAGTTATGTAAAATTAAGACGATGTCGTACCTGTACAAATTTTGGTACTTGTTAGTTATTGCCCCGCCGGCCGTCAGTCACCGATTTTCTGTGAAGTAAGAAGGGCAACGCTCGCGAAAAATCGAAAAAAACCCCCGATTTGCTGTGAAACATCACGTCGAGTAATTAAGTGTCTAAATCGAGCCGGGCGAATTTAATTCGAAAATATATACTAATAAGTAATAGTACTAATAGTACTGACTAGTGGCTGGGTGATAACAAACAAGTGCCCAAATTTTTAATGAAAAACTAACATTAGCATTTTACATTTTTGTCAACTTACGAACATGTTAAAGATACGAAACAAAAAACAAATTATAGCTAACAATATTATTTATTGGTCCGGTCTGGTCCTGGTCTTAGTTCAATTTTAGTGGTCCGGTCCGGTCCGTAAAATAACGGACCGCGCAGAGCTCTACCAGCCACGCATGATATATGTATTGTGTGCGTACATCGATGAATGAGATCATTTTGCGAATCAACTATTGCGCAGAAATTGGTGAGTAATTTTATGCAGCCAATATTTTCATTGACAGCAACTTCTCCATCTCCGATCTCTAACAATTGTTTTGAGAATGTGTCAGCGGATGGATCTTGTATCATTTGGATGCGCGTGTTTATTTTTAGCTGGACTTTTTCAACATTACGCCACAGTGGCGATGATTTTAAGCAAGCGTTGATCTCATCTGCGTACGTTGAACATGGAATGACCGGAAGTGTTTGTCTGAAATCACCTGAAAATAGTAACAGAATGCCGGCAAATAGTTTGTCATTGTTTTTTATATCTTTGAGTGTTCTGTTGAACGCCTCAAGAGAATGTTTGTGTACCATAGTGTTTATTCATCACAGATAATAATTTTGCATTTTTTCAGCACTGTGGTCATGGACATTGTTTTTTTTTTATGTTGCACACTGCGTCTGGGTTATTTTTAATATTCAGAAGCAGCTTAAATGTTGAATGAACTGTTCTGCTTCCATCCAATAAAGTTGCTGCAAGTGCAGATGACACAACAGCCAAATGCGATACCATTACTTGATCGTATTTCGGCGAGAATGACCAAGATGACAAAGGTTTTGCCAGTTCCACCCCGGTGCATCCAAAAAAAAAAAAAAAAAAAAGAATCCACCTTGTCCCGCCGAAACTGCCAGCATAATGCGGTCGTAAATTATTTTGTTTTGTTCACGAGTCAATAGTGGGACATTGCGAGTAACAATCGCTGGCATTTCTACAGTATTGTTCACGATTCCTTTCGGTGATCATTAAATCAGATGCACTTTGATTTGGCGAACGCATACCGAAATGACTGAGTGGTAAATTGGCAATAACAATCAACCTTCGATAGCAATCAATGCTTCGTTGTACATTGCGTCACTGAATGTAATCGTTAGATCATTACACCATGTACGAATCCGATGAAACATATCGTCAGTCATTGAACATTTGTGTTTATTCCCTAAACGTGTCGGCTCGTCCCGGAAAACATGTAGTCAACACTATAGCGAACACTAGACGAATTTGTACAGTGGACGCGTCGACGCGGCGGTGCGTTGTTTTATCGATGCGTATTAACGTCTCCGCCGCCGGGTGGTCGCGTACAAACACTAACAGCCCGTGTGACCTAATCACACGCCGAGGAGACCGGTCGTCCGAGTTACCAACATCTCATTACCGCCCGACTTCATATAAAAATATTAAAATGGCCATTAAAAAATATGGGGGGGGGGGAGTGATAGGATGGTGAAAAATACTTTATGACCTATTCTCATACGTACATATTAAATATACCAAAAAAAAAAATTCTCATTTAAATCGGTCGAGCTTTGGTCATTCCAACCGGATTCGGTTTACACATTTTTCGGCGATTTTGTCCGAAAATTAGTTCAACATTTTTCTTTCGTATTGAGTTACGCCAGAGACCTCTGCCGATACAATTAAGTTGGAGATGCACAGAAGAAAAAAAATTACGTCCAATCCTTTTGACGTGTCAGATCCGCACTACAGGTCCCAGACCGATTTGGTCTCGCCAAAAACGTTTCCGTCGCCCCACGCCACCGTTAAAATATTATTATTTTCGGCCGTTTATCGTTGATATCAGAACACTGGGCGAGTAGTGTTATCCGGGTGCAAAGGTATCGCGCGCTCGGCTCTTTTGGGGTTCGTTAGCGGTAGATAATTAAACATTTAAAACAGAATCCACTGCATCCCGTAGCGATCTGCTATTCTAATTGGCCCGAATAATACCATCTATATACCTATATATATATATATATATATTGTGTTCGACGTGCAAGCATCATCGCCATTCACATTTAAATAATCACTGATTAGTCTGATGAATTGCCAACGCATTATTCACAGCCGTTTTGAACCCTCGGATTATACGGAGATAGTTTCTTTTCATTTTTTTTTTTTCCACCTCCCGTTTTACCTTTTTCTCTACCGTTGTATCCCGTTTTATTTTTTATACATTTTTATTTTATTTTTTTTTTTTTTACGTACAAAAATAGAAAATAAAAGGTAGGGTTTTATAATATATCGTGTAGGTGTACCTCTGCCTATATGGTACGTATTTGTGTATTACGGCACATTCGCATATACGTATTTGGGTTTATATACTATATGTGTGGGTGTGTGCGTGTGCGTGTGTGTGTGTGTGTGTGCGCGTGTGTGTGCGAACGTCACGCCGCCGTGGGGGACGCGCGGTGCGAGAAAGGCATTTTCTCTTTGGCCGCATATCGGGCGAAATTAAAGATAATGACTGCGGGCTTTTTGGCGGTAATTTAATTACCCGGTTAGCTTTTTGCCAACGTGTAGGGGGGGGTGGGAGGGGAGAGAAACACGACCAAGGGCGAGACAAAACTGTACGTGCAGGATACAAGCCTTGGGTCACAAACGGCCATGCGAACGTTCCATTATTCTACACGATAACGCTTTTATTCGGTAAGTATAACCACGTTATGTTCTGGTTCGCGTGTAAACAGTTTCCTTGGCCCATTTTATTAAATTTTTTTCCATCCTCCCCCGGTGCCTTCCCCTCGACACGTGTGTGTACATATTATGTGTGTATAGGCGCACACAGGTGTACCGGTCCCGTCAAACAAACGCCCGTATACGCGGCACAATACAGCTCTTTCCCATTTTACGCCCCCTCCCGGTCAAACACTCGATCCGACGTTTTTTGCGACTCTATTTATTATTATTATTATTATTATTATTATATAACGCGCACATTCACATGCGTTCGATTCTCGAGTAAATATTACGCATCATATTGTCGTCGGACAAAAAACGATACGTTATATCGACGTTCATCCGACCGTATAACATTATAATACATTATTATGTACACGACAATCTCTTATACCGGACAGTCGAGCTTATGTCCGCGTTCCGGACTACGGTAAATTATTCCCATATAGTATTTGAACGGCGTTCGATGTACACACGTTTTAGGTTCTGGGCCCGAGCCTATTGTAGGTAACGTAGTGTAGCCGGTGTAGGATATCGTTATTTTTACGGAAAACCGCTTATCAATAGTCAGAAGACTCGATCCGATTTCCGGTTAGGTATATATCCGTTTAATCACGGTGCGGATAGATTCGAGACGTTATTATTTCTTCGCGATTCCGTCAAAATGACGGTTCTTGAATTTTGACATTTTCGCCAAATATTCCATTCGGTAATAACATTACAGGTGTCATGATAATTGACTTTCATACAGTATTTTTGTATTCCGCAATATCATCTGTGTTTGTATTAGATGTACACGTACATCATCCGTTCTTTGAATTTTTATAAATTTAAGAAAACCGCCAAATAAAACGTTAAATATTCAACAGTCAATACAATTTAATACGATTTTTGTATGTTATTGTGTGACCACCGTAGCCCAAAGGAGATCTAATCTGCTGACACGTGGTTTTTTTTTTTAAATATCGTGATTAGACAATAACAAAAAATAGTACCACTATAGGACTATTGTTTAATTACTTTCGAAATATATTTACATATATATTCCAGTTGTAAAATGTTCACCTTTTATAAAATTTCATAAAAATTGAATTTAGCATCCTCTCAATTTTTTAAAAATACGTATCCGATAATCTATATACAAATCTATATGTACAGTGATGTTTTATCTTTCGTTTTTATAATACATCTATTTTATTCTTATCAGTTTTATACATTTATAATTCAGTATTTTACCAAAAACTATTTGTATTAATATCATATATAGAGACTATCATACTGTGGTTTGAAATAAAAATAAAACGCTTTATACCAGACATTAAATTTTATACTGTGATAATATAATACTATAATATTATGATTTAGTGATAAAATAAACAAAAGTATTTTTATCCAATACCTACTTAGTAGGCAGGTACCTAATTGAAATCTTTACTCTTCTCGGATTTATTTTGATATTTTCATTATAAATATAGGTTTTATTATTTATTGGCCTTGTTATATGAGTAATTTAAATAATTAAACATAATTTTGTTTTTTTTTTTTTTTCTATTATATAACTACAAAAAGACAAAAGTATAAAACAAATTGTATTTGTAATTTTAATTGTATTTCATTTTTATTTTTTTGTTACTAATGGTTTTACTCTCACTATCCCCTTCACTACGTGACAGAACAATATAATTTTAATGATATTTTAATTTTCAAAACAAAGTATTAGTTCAAATCCTATGTTACAAATTATTTAAAAAAAATTATATTCGAACAATTTTAGCATGCCTACTTATACATTAAAAGATTATCTATAAATATAACCTATAGTCTTGTAAAAAATACTTCAAAATATTATTAAAAATACTTTTAAAATATTTTACAAATTTTGAAATTCGATTTTTCAATTATTGGTTCAAAATATTTTGATAACAAATGTATTCAAATTTATTTATACTTTTAGTTTATAAGTTTCTTACAAATTTGTATGTATATAAAAAAAAAACATTAAGATACTCTTATGATTCTAAACATAAGTTTACACACCTTGTATCTCCGTTTTGTTCATCCGTCCGAAGTTACTAGAAGGTACATCGTATGATAATAATTTTATTATATAGTTACGAGAAACATTGTCAATTTGTTAATTTCCATAGGTATCCCCACCCAGCTAGTCAACATAATCAAATCCTTTCTCCAGACCAGGAAATTCTCCGTCAAAGTTGACAATAACTTTTCCTCTCACAGGAACATCTCCGCGGGGGTCCACCAAGGCTCCTGCCTTTCCCCCCACCTGTTCTCACTATATGTAAACGACATCCCTGTCCACCCCAGTGCTAAAGTCGCACTCTTCGCCGACGACACCCTTCTCTACGCCACCAGCAAAGACCACTCCGCGGCAGCTTCACATCTTCAAAAACAAATTAATCTTATCCAACCCTGGTTTAAACAGTGGAGAATAT
>JAIPRL010006762.1:0-26015 GCA_025469235.1 Pemphigus obesinymphae
ATCGTATTTTTCGTAATTTTTTGGTAGTTTTTGCTTACGCATTAAAAAACTATTATGAAAATCGAAAAATGACCTCTTAAAAGTACCAACTAGATGCAATTTGCTACCGGAAACCGGGTTTGAGTGTAAAGATCGGAGTACTCCTTCTGGTAGAAAAAGTGTTTACAGAAAAAAAAAAAAAAAATAAACATCATTATAAAACCATAAGCTTCCTCGCTACGCTCAGAATCTAAAAAAAATTCCAAAAATTAAATAAAAGTAAAAAAAGTTTTAAATAATATAAAATAAATGTCTCAAAATGGAAAATTCCTATAAATAGCATAAAAATTAGTAAAAATAAAAAATGTTTGCCTTTATAATGTACGTACATACGTTTTTAGTGGAAATTTCAAGTTAATAGGTCTATTATTTTCCAAAACTCAAACATATTTCATACTAATGTAATACACATAATCGAAAAAAATTAAATAGGTATTTAAAACTATTGTATCGACCGATTTTTAATTTTTTTGTCTGTAGCTAGGATGACATAATTTCAATTTTGTATTAAATATTCAGATCTTAAAACCTAAAATTAAGACTTTTATGAATTAAATGACTCAAATCTGAAATTTGCTTTTGAAAAGTTTAAAATTGGGATAAGATTTTCAAAATCTTTTGTTTTCATAATGTGCTAATATACATATTTGGTTAGTTAATCAATCCATTATTTCCCCGAAATTCAAAAACATTTTATACCAAAATGTCAAAAAAATTAAATGGATATTCAAAACAAAATTTTAATAGCTATTAAAAATTATTGTACGTACCGATTTAAAAAAAAAATTTACGTAGTGTACTTTTAATACTGTATTAATTTTTTAAGTCTTAAAAACTAAAATTAAGACTAATATAAATTTAATGACCTAAGTTTTAATATTACTATAAATATCCTAAAAATGGGTAAAAAGTTTCGAAAATTTTTTGTATTAAAATTTTACGTATATACGTTTGTGGTGAAAATTTCATGCGTCTAGCTTCAATATTTTCCGTATTATAAAAATTTTACCACAATAGTGTTTACCATTTTTTATGATAATTTTTTGATAGTTTTTTTTTATGCGTTTATCGAAAAAATGACCTCTCTAAAGTACCAAATAGTTACATTTTGCTAACAGAAAATAGTGCTAAATATAATGATCAGAGGGAGCATTTTTCTTATATATTTTTTGGTTAGAGACAGTAAAATATAATAAATTAAAAAATTATTAATTTAAAAAAACACATCATGACTAGGTATATGGTACACTTCTATAACCACTGGAGCCTTCTATTGTCGAGCTTTTGTACATCGATCGATATCAATCAGTGTCGGGTCTACTATGCACAAAAAATATTCGAAAATGATTATCATATACAATAAATAATAATAATAATACAATTACTGTTGATACTCAGGGGCAATAATTCACCTACCCTTTTCGCATATATCATATATTTGTATAATAATTGTACGAATATTATTATTAGATTTATATACTCGGCCTATACTGAGTGACACGTAGGTGAACAATAGAGTGAGTTACTGAGAATTATCATCTCATGACTACATTTTCAACTTTTAATTGTTAAAATGTTTTAAAATATCGAGTTAAATAAACGTGTGAACGATGATAAAAATAATCAAAAATTATGTATAAAAAAACCCCAAATATTGTAAAATTATTTAAATACTAATATATAATTTATAATATAAAAATACATAGGTATTATACTACCATGATCGTCAGTTTTTCTTTTATATATTTATATTTATATATATATATATATATTAGAACTTTTATTACCTATGTTATGTCTTAAAATTTCCCATCATTCTTTGTGGGTTCCACAAAAATAAATGTTAATAATATAAATTGGAGAGTTATAATTATTTGTAACTTTTTATTATCATATCAGGACACTCATAAAATCATAATTATTTCTGTAACATATAAAACACCTGGTTAAATAAATTCTGTGCTAAATGCATGACTCATATTGGAGCCAATAACTTGAACACCTATCCGTAGCAATTTTTATAAAATTTCGTTTTTTTTTCAAAAGCCTTTCCTTGTCAAAATTTTCGGGTTTTCTTTGGAATTTATATACAATTAGTAACTCTAGTATTTATATAAAAGGTACTGTGCACATTCTAAGATGAATATAGGTTTTTTGAAAAAAAATATTAATTTGAGAAGAAAAAAAGGTCATGACTTGGTCGGCACTTTAGATTCTAGGGGGAACTTTATGCACATTTTTTTTTCTGGCACTAAAACTAAAATTTTGAATTTCTTGTTGCTATAACTGACCAAATTATACAATAATAATTAAAAATGTAACGTAATCTATTCTTCATCTTTATTACTCATATAATTTGTTATGTTTTTCCTGAACTAACTTACCTTTTCATAGTTAATTTTCATTTATATTCAGAGTTAAGTTAACGTATTTAATGCAAAACATTTTTGTAACTTTTGTATACCTATTTAAAATTGAAAACTGAATATAATAATTATTAATTATAAATTATTAAAAATAGGTTTTTATCATTTAAAAAATAAATATATTAACATTTTTTTAATAATTTAAATATAATAACGCTAATTTATCTCATACAAAAATCATTATTATTTAGTTAAATTAATTTTTCTTGGTTATAATTAAACTTAATGAGTTAAAATTATATGTATGTTATTTACACATATTTACATTTACGAGATTTTTTTGTTTATTCAATTTAGCTTGTTTGTGTACATTTTTTTATTCACTTGCTCATATTCGATATTATATAATATGTCTAGTTATTCGGAATGGTCATTGGACGAAAGTTTTTATAACTTTTAAACAATTTTACCGAGTGTATATGGTAAATTCTATACACGAATTATCAGTATTAGAGTTAATCAGTATTGTTACTTTTACTGAAACATATTTTATAATTTACTATATAGTTAAGACCTGAATTTTATCAAATTCAGTTGTCTCACCGTTTCTGTTCAAACGTACTCAGTTAAACCTGATCATGGTAACCTAATAATAGAGCATTGAAATACGATTATGCTATTATAGGTGTGTTGTTTCTGTGATTAGTATTAAGTTAAAGGTTATTAACCGGTAACTGGTACAGTGAAAAAATATAACATAACTGGTACAGTGTGGTGTGACACACCACTTTATATGATAACTATATTTCGACCATTTTAGATAAGGTGTTTAAATCATTTTTTTTTTTTGCATATATATAACAATTATAATATAAACAACTCTTCTGAACTTTTTTTTTTAGAAAAAAATTACGATTTCTTATTATTTCAATGAAAGTTTAAAAAGAAAAAAAATTAAATAATTTTGTTAATTCTTTATTTAATTCAAGAATTTTAAGGTTAAAATCTATATATAATAAAAGTCGACATAACTTAAAAAAAATTAAAAAAAAAAAAAAAACAAAATTAAAAATACGATTTTTTAGGTAAAGTCAAAATACCAGTTATAATGTTTTATTCAAATACTTTATTTTAAACAATATTATTTCAGCATTATTATCTAACAGTTCAGAAATCACATCTTCGAAGTCTGTGTCCATTTTTATTTGTTACTACCAAAAAAAAATAAAAATAAAAACTAAAAAAAACTTAGAAAAAATTATTTGACAATGAAAAAGTTACCTAAATGGTACATTTTATAATAACAATAACAAGTTTTGATAATGAAAGTAACCTCAAAAACCTATCTTATCATATACATTATACATCGATACAGAGGTATAACTTTACCTCTAATTTATATTATCAATATTGTAATAGATATGTATGATAAATAAAATGCAGCCGTATGTTACACCGCACTGTACCAGTTACGGGTTAATTATATTTACATTTTTGTATATATTCATTTAAATTGCTTATCTCATTTAATGTAATATATTATGGCCAATATAATCGAGTATTTATAATAAAATTAAATTTGGATTTTATCCCATAATATATTTAGTGGTGGACTCTGGTCAAGTGGTCGAAATGCGTATTTCGGCACACGAGTTCCCCGGGTCGACCCTAAGTAGCAAAAAATAATGTAGCCAACGAGATTTTTCTCGCTGATGGTATCTGGTATCTGATACATGTTGGCCATAATTACCAAACCCGTCCAATATGTTGGTAGCTATGATTGTCCAGAAGACGGTCGTACTCCCCTAATATATGAAAGTGCAAACGTGAGCATGATATAGTTTGGGAAAAGGTAAAATTTTAAATTTATCTATTATAATAATATATATATATATATATTGCATTATGCATTGATTGATTGAAAATAATAACATTTTTACATTCTGTTGGATTTTTAAAATTTTTTTTCTATGTATATATATATATATATAATGATCGTATGAACCACCAAAAACTGCGTATTTTAACACCATTCGGATGTGACACTTTGTATCGGGGGAGACGTTTGACCCGTTTCTAAAGGGAAAGTCGAGGTGCACGCCCGCGAGTTTTTGGCATCGTTTTACAGGCGTAGTCTATATTTTTGGCTCGATCCTCCGGTGTTCCGCGGCAATACGAGTAGGTATTTCAAAATTGTATTTTTCCTATACACGATGGAAAATACAAATCGTATATATGAGTGTGTGTGTGTGTGTGTGAGCGCGAGAGTGTTTTTTTTTCTAATAATGTTTTAACAAAAAGAGTGCTCGAGCCAAAAAACTAGTTTCACAATAGATTATTTTGAATTAATTTTGGTAAAAGAACCAAAATTTACTTGGAAATGGAGGATTAATTGCATAACGCGATCCGAGCATATGCATAAATTCCGGCGACCGGTAAGAGGATTTTGAAGGGGATAATTATTTACACACGTATGCTTATCTAAAGGTATATGGGTATAGGTACATGGAAGTTCGATTCAGTTTATATAATCCCACATGACAACAGATATCCGATTAGACTCGGATACGAGAGAACTGTCGTCTGACAACAAAACAAATCAGTGAAGAGCGTACAGTGTTAAACAATTATTTCGTTAATATTATTTTTTTTTAAATGATCGTAAAAATAGTAGTTTCCAAATATTATAAATAATAGATTATCGCATGGGAATAAAGCTGAAATGTGTGATAGTTATACACGCGGTTACAGAATAGAAAATTGTATGAACAGATTGTGTCAAAAACAAAAAAAAATAAATAAATAAATGCAAATACATGGGGTATTTTTACATTAGATGGTCATTATTTTTAATTTTAAATCTATGATAATTCATGACTTATAAAAAAAATATTCTAAATAGAACTGGTTATCTCACTTACATTTTATAGAAAAATAATTGTTAACGGAAAGAAAAATAAATAAAAAAAAGAAAATAGGTTTAAGTCCAAAACAAGTCTAGTTTTTATTAAAATAGTATGTCTACTACTATAAAAATTCTGTTAAAATTCTTAAGTTTAAAATATTTGAAGTTAAGACTGAAATAGAAGAACACTGAAGGTAATAAAATTTAAAAATTATAAAAAGATAAATTTTTATTTTATAAAAGAAAAAGAAAAATAATTGATAAATACTTCAAGGAATATCGAAAAAATACCACTTTAAAGTACACACTTGAACTAATTTTAAATCCAAAAAGTGAACTTACTTTGTGTTATTCCTTAATACTTATTATTATAATTTTATTTTTTATAATATACAATATACTTCTGTATGTAATACCAATTAGATATTGATCCACTATTACAGATTAAAGAGTTGTTATTAAAATAAAGAGGGATAGTCTAAAACCATTCGAATTTTTCTCAAAACTTTTATTTTTAAAATTAATTCAAAGATAAACAATACTTTTACAAGTAATATGTGAACAATTCTAGTTGTAAATTTAAGGTTTTCAGTTGTACTACTACAGCAAAATTAAAAAACACGAGTTACTGAATAAATCAGTTTCAAAAACAAGACTGCCAGGAAAACGAAAAATAAAATATTCATAATACCATCTCGGGTCTCCACTTTCTACTTAAAAGTGTAAATAGGGCATATTTTTTTTTTAGTAGAAATATTGATAAAACGATAAAAAGTAAAATATTTTATGTATAGTGAAACAAAATAGCTTCTTCGTTCCGCGCAGTGTTTAAAATTTTCGCAAAATTTCTAATACGCACTCAGCAATAGGTATAAAAATACATTCTTGCGTAGATTCCAGTAGTGTGCACATCCATAATTTAAAGTTTCTGTGATTTAAATTACGTCACCGTTTGTGTTTCGACCCTCAGTCGGCTACCCGATTTAGTTTAATCTCGAATACGGTAATAATAACCAAAAATACTGTACATGCGCCTTAAATATTGGTAAATACCAGTGAAACCTGTATGACCTGTAAAAATGTAACACAGATAAAATTAATTTAAAATATTGCAACCGGCTCTGTACGATCTAGACATAGGTAATATTATATTATACCGAGCATATCTATTTAGACAATCTGATGAGAAAATATACTGGTCAGGGCATTTGCGTAATATCAAAAATTGATAAGAGCAATACCGTAGAAAATAATTTACGAACACCATAATGCATAAATTACAACAAAAGGGATAAAATTATTTTAATTCGATATAAATTAAATTACCTTTTTTAATTATATAATATGTATTAATACAAATGAAAAACCCATATTTGTGAAAAATACATTTTCAGACCTCTGCCGTCCTTCGAGGAATACGTTTTTATTGAACCGTTTCTGTATTATTACCCCGGTGATATTGCGTGTCCTTTATCGTATGTCCTCCGCATAACGCATACAATCGTATAGAGAAATGTCAGGCCACTGACTTTACTAGCTTATTCGGTTTTCCACCTCATGAATGAAAATAATAAATATTTACGCATTATGCGGAGGACGCAAAGAGGGTGCACCACGGCCCATGCGTTTATGTAAGTTCGTCAAAAGCGTACAGTTCCGAACGAATAATTTATAGCGGACGGTATTACTATACCGTATTCATAAAAAACTAAAATCCAAAGAATTAACATCGCAAAACAGATATACAAACTCAAAAACCCCGTTTGTTTGTTTTTTTTTTTTTTTTTATAACATAATACTATTAAGAAGACGTCGGAATAACGCAACACTGACGTTAAAATTTACCTAAATGTTATAATATACAACTGTGCATAATTTTGGAAGGTCAGATTAAATTCTGCAAAAAGTTTTATGCTCATCGATTTGTCAGTAAGAGATCGATCGTTAAGGTGATTTAAATGATCACAAATTGTTTTTCATATTATAATATATTATACAAAATATGTGTCTTATATACATTGCTCATCATTTGGTATTTATTGTTTAAACAAAATGACTCGATCGATCGGTAGAAGACTGACAAATTGAAATATTATTTTTATTCCAAAATGATATCTAGCTTATATGCCTGTTAGATGGAAACACAAAGTCCAAGAAAACGAACTAATATTATTAATCGAACGCCACGTATATAATATAATACTAAATGGTTTAACAACAATTCACATGTTGAATTTTGATTTTACATGACAATCATAATACATACTATGAGGAGGATGCCACGCCATTAATTTTCAGTAGTAAAAATGTAAAAATATGTCTATGAAAATCAAATGAAATTAACCCTTAAAGTTATTTTAAAGTTCAATATCCATATTCAAATTTATAGAAAACATTATTTTAGTGACGAACTAAGATCTTACAAAATTTAAATTAACAAATAAGTAACAGCGATTTCAAAACAAAAACAATAAATAAATACATTTTTGTGCATTAGATATTGTATTGTAAAATAAGAGAAAGATAAAAGAACTTACGAGATAGTATCCAAAATATTATTTTTTAAATATTTTATAAAAGGTGTATTAACTCTAAAACCAATTTAAAAAGCCTTTTTATCTGTTAATCGTAAACTTTTTTTTAAATAAATGTTGTGATTACGCAGCAGTAAAATGAGTGGTGTGAATACGCGACTATTTTAAAATTATTTTTAAAATATATTTATATATTTCTGAATTTTCATCAATAATATTGATTCATTTTATATTGTTATCGCACATTCCGAAAATAATAATACTTCATATTTATATCAAATATTAAATGTAATATTGACATGATAACAGTTTATAAAAACATTTGACACTATTGGACATTTTTGAAATGTGTAAAATTGGTTGTCACAATGTCGTATCTAGTATAAATTGTAACGCGTTTAATTAAATTTTATTTTGTAAAATGTATTAATTTCAAGTAAAATAAATAGATCAACTGATAAAATATTTTTTATGAGCTCAAACCCAAAATGTGCTAACTCAAAATTTTCAACTATAAAGTTTAATTATTAAAGTGTTATGATTTAAGACCAGATAAATCTGTGGGGCTGTATGGATTGTATATATAATGTATACCTAATCCAAAAAACAAACACGTGTTATTTGGATTTGAAAATACGTTTTAATATTACTCAATATTCTTCTTGGCTTCTGATTTCAATTACTTATAATGTAATAAAAACATTTGTATCATAAAGTATAACGTGTTACTTTATCAAAATTACTTTTAAATATATTTTTGTTCTATAATTTCCTTAATTGAAATATTAAATAATATAATTAGATACTTTTACGCTACGTACATTTATAATAAATTTTGTTACGTTACTACTTGACATTGGAAATAATTTACCTGACAATTAATACTACTAATTTTATGTTGAAATGTCATTTTCGTACTTTTATTTGTATTAAGTTGAATTGAATAAACATATTTGTGTATATAATGACAAAAATGCCAATAAAATTTTTTGTTTGTATTAAATATATTACGTTTTACAATGAAGAGGCTTCTATTATTTATCAAAAACTCTTTTCAGGTGGCAAAAACCTTTTAAATATGACACAGGTTTGACTTTTTTATATGCTCGTAGTCATTTGTTATTTTTATTTATTTTACTATTATTCAGATTATAATATTATAATAATTGTTATATAGTGTATACACGACTTGGCACTTATGACAATCATTGTAACCACCTGCAGGGATTAATTTTTATGTGGTTATAACGTCACAAACATATTTAGAACATGTCCTTTTATTATTTATCCTTCCGTACAAACAATATATTCATTGTTCATAATATTACATCATTGAAATTTCATAAAATACAGAGCATTAGTGTTTATATTGGTATACTCGAGCCATAATATTATTTCATATATTCGTATTTATTATGCATTTTAAATTAATTATCTAACTGAAATAAATAGTGCTTTAGTATCGAACATGAATATTTTTAAAATTTTGTGAATATTTTGGAAGTATTAACTTTCATGATAATTTATACTATGTTAAATTATAAGTACACAAGAATTAAATTATTGACAATTTTTTATTTTCTGATTACAAAACACTATGTGGGTATATTAAAAAAATTATTTTACCATGCACCTATTTGAAAAAAAATAGGATTTTTAAACCATAAACTTCTGAATTTTTGGTTTTGAGACCTGGACATTTTTCACAAGCTTAATCGTATGCATTTCACTAAACATATTTAGAGTTTATTCATACATTTCATACTGAGTTTTTAAATATTCTATGTAGTGAATATATAATTGAGTATTGACAATAGATAAATATGTCCAATGAACAAACTCGTACTCATACTCATTTCACATCAAGTCTAGCTCAGAATCGTCTTATCGAACGAAATGATTTATCTTACGAACAAAGATTTTCCACACCCTGGTGACCAGCTTTTTTTATAAGAACAATAAACTGGGTACTTATATGATAAATAAATATTTTTCTCTGTATCGAAAATCTATATGATAATTTTTTTGTTATAGTTTTCAAATTATTTATTTATCAATTTAGCCCGGTTTATTTCTCTATGTCTTTCATCTAAACTTGATTAAAATTTTGTCATCGTATCTGCGCGCGAAATAAAGTTAAATTCGTTCTCATATCGAATATTTCCACAGCAACTTCGGCGGTTATTTATTTTCACAACTCTTTTCGTTTACATTCCCCCCTCGACGTTCCCGGCATTGGTCACGGGATCTTATTTCGAAAACTTTTATCGAATTTAATCAGTTTCCAACAGTGTTGTAGGATATCGGACTTGCTGTAATATACATTTATTTATGAGTTGATAAACTCGTAGTTTATGCACGTTACATACCTACTGTTACATAGACTTTGGCTTATTATCGTGCAGAGTTTTACAGAATATTGTTACACAGTATCGTGAACCTTATAGTACCTGCACATTATCTTTATATTGTGATCCAGTAGAATCTTTAATATAACCACTGATATCTCTATAGGGTGGTATAATCATAGAGTAAGTTAAATCAAAATAAACAGTGATAAAAAACTATATACGAAATCTAATGACCGCTCAAAATGTAGGTTAGAGCATAGAGTAAGATAGAGTTAGCGTTGCTTATACCGACGATGTATGCCATATAAATTTGGCCTAATGAATTTAGAAGCAGTTAGGACAACTATGTTTCCGTTAGATCGCATTATTTATCCATAAATATTGATAATTACATTGGATAAAAGTATGTAAACAATTTTTAATACGAATTTTTTTTATGGAAAAAATAAACAAAAAATGCCGATTTTTTTTTTGTGTAAATATATTGTATATTGTGTCATAAATATGTGTACATTTTTTTTTTTATCTATAGAAAGTGGTATCATTGTGAAACTGGCAAAGAAATCCTCAAGCTTGTTCAAACCCCTATCTTGCTCTACGGAACCGAAAATCGGTATTTTATAGGAAAACATATATTATGATTTACATACCTGTAGTACCTAATATTTGTTTATTTTTGTGTTACATTTTTGTATTTCTTTTCATTCTACTTTCTGCATCGAATACTTCGCTCACTCAAAAATACCTCTTTAGCTTAATGTCAGATTTAGTTATTCTTATTTTAATCATTGTTGTGTATTATTATAATAAATAAATATTATCACTGCAGAGTTATCACAATTACCAATATTTTGATTTTAATCGTTCATGTTTGAAAGAATATTATTCTGACGATCTTGTACAACTATGTTTAACTGAAGGATACTCGAAAAACGATTAATTATTAGGAAAATAATTACTGTAAAAGATTTATGATTTGAATTTAATTTGTAAACATTTCTTGAAATATAATTTTAAATATAGATATTTTCTATCACGAATTTAACTTTTAGTTTAACTCTTTTTGTTTGATTTTTTGAAAGTAATAGTTATACAAAAAAAAAAATAAAAAAAGCGAGTACGATATTAAAAACGTGAAAATATAGATTTTGTTCACTACCATATACCGCTATACTGTCCATATTAAAGGGTCATGTAAAGACAATTTTTAAGAAGATTTTTGAATAAAGAAAAATTAAGAATTCAAATATATTCTAAAAGTAATCTAAAATTAGTCTCATAGAATTATACCTATACCAATTTTTATTGATGTGTATTCATAAAATTTGTTCAAAAACTACTTGTGGCTTTCTGATCACAGTGTTTTTCAAAAATTAATATAAAAGAAAAATAATAACACTAAATAAAATATGAGAACCTTCAACTAAAATCAAGAATAAAGTTTTTGTTCGATTTAAACATCTAAAGCTTATGATTTAAATTACGTTAAATTTTAAATTTTTTTATATTTAAAAAAAGTATTCTAACTAAAAAAAATTACATGATTAAGTATAGTAAATATCATATATCATATTCTATTTAATTATTGATTCTTCAATGACTAGGAGAGAATTTGTAGGTACTTAGAAAGTGAGAACGTGTATTAATGCCGTTAAAATGCACGTATAGCGTCCTCTTAAATAGCAGATTTTGATCTTTTTTGTCTTTTTTAAGACAAAAAAAGCCATATTTTGTTTTTGGATCTCTTAATTTCACCAAGTGTGAACTATTTTTCATTTTTTTTCTCTAACGGTGCATTCAAATATAACAGACCATTTTTTTCTTCCTTATGTTATCTTCCTTTGTATAATGAAATTAGTGAAAGTTATTTTACGTAACGCACCAGTACACTTTTTACATTTGGTTTGTGGTTATGAAAAACTTCATTTTTTTGAACTCTCAAGAATAAGTTTAAGGCTTTGACAATTTGGCGGTGTATATAGTTTTCAATGTTTTGTTGAAACTTTTACATTTACGATTTTTATCTAAATCTCAACAACAGAAAAGAAGCTTTATTTGGACTTTTTTCCATAAATTTATTATAAAATAATATATATATATTACAGTATAAATATAACCTAAGACACATGACGTCTATAAAGTTTTTAGTTTATGAAAACTTTTAAAATTTAACATTGAAATTGCAAAATTTGTGTTCAACATAACACATTATTGTCGGGTAAAAATAATATCATACCAGAGTTTACCATTGGTAAAGTATAATAATGATAAACTTTTAAAATATCTAAAATTAATCATTAAAATCAAAATTATCATTATTTTAATTATTTATATATAAATACTTATCTAATATCTAAGAATAAAAAATTGAGATAAGATAAAAATGCTGTTATTATAATGTCATAATAACGAAAAGAAACCTTTGGCAGTTGTTTAAATTTATGTATACAAATTATTATAATTTTTATTAAAATTGATTACATATTACATCAAAATTATTATATTTAGTTTTTTTTATCTATATTTGGTAATAGCATATATTTTTGTTATATAATACAAATAGAATAATAATACGGATTAGGTTTCATTGCTTTATTTAGGTTTCATTGGTTTAATTGCTTTATCTTATATATTAATGTTATTTACTTAACATTATAATATATTCCATAAAACTGTCAAGTATTCACAGTTAAAAATATTTTTCTTAAATATCATAAAGTATAGTCGTATAATACTCGTATAGTTCATAACATAATACTAAAATTATAAAAAATCATTAAAAAATTAAAAAAAAAAAACATTAAATTATTTCCAAAACTTTGTAACTATAGACAATAGAAATTTGAACGATTCGCATAACAAATTAAAACTAATAATGTTATATAATTTCATGAGCTGAACCGTGTGTGTAAAGTGACTGTGCTTTATGTGTTATCCGAAACTATATAAAAGTTGAGCTTTTATAGAAATTCTGGATAATTGATTACCCACATTTTTTCCCAATCGGTTGTCAAATTTTCTTGGTTAATTTCTTAAAGAATTTTGAAATTGAAAAAATGAATCTATGACCGATATTATTTATTATACACGTATTACTTTGTTCAAAACCTACTAAAAATAATAGTGAGCTCTAGTAGTAGCAAACAAATTACCATAATAGAAACTTTTATTAATAATTTAACCCAACTAACTAATTGCTGTTTTTTTGTTTTTAAAACATATCAACTTATCCAATCTTGCAGAGAAGGTATAAATATAAATATTTTATATTGTCAATTAGTACCGTATTAAAAATATATATACATTTACTGTAATTTGTAATAATTTTTCATTAAAATGTTTGAAGTAATATAGGTACTTTAAGCCCTAATTTCCATAATAATTGTTTTAAATGTATACATATATATATTTTTTTTTAATTTTTTTTAAATTAAACATTGATATGTTAATATATTTTAGTTGGAATAAAAATGTTCATAATCGAAAACTTTATATTTATTGGAATACTCCAAATGATTGACCTAATTCAAATATAATCAATAACATAATGAAAATTTACTAAAAAAACACCAATTCTGCTCATTTTTATAATATCATTGTAAACAATTTATAATTTTAAAATAAATTTGTGTTAAAATTCCGAAATTTCATCACAAATATTATGCTAAATACAAACATTAACACTGAATTAAATCGAAAATACGCATACACTTATGAGAAAATTCATTTTATTTGTCTTTTTACCTAAATGGTTGGAATGAATTCATTATTCTTGTTGGAGTAATTTTATAACTAACCCATATAACTACTATAAGTATGTACTTTGTAACTAATCAAACTCTGCAAGTCTAAAATTTTTTTTTTACTGCATGTAATTCACCTGCTATTATAAAGGTCTCCTTATATACGGTAAAATACATAATATAATTATATACTTGCGGAAAAATTACCGACGGAATTACTGCTGTGGGTAGGAAGAGTATAAGTACTAATAATAGTTATTTCAATGCAGAATCGTATAATGGTTTTTTTTTTTTTTTTAACACCTATTTGCCACCATTTAAAGAAACGTAGTCAAATATCAGTATCGATATCTAAAAAAAAAAAAATGTATCCTGAACATTATATATTGTATTTTTGAAACATTATTTTTTTATCGAAAAATTATATTTTCGGATTTATCTAAATTGTTAATTTAACGCACAAAAAGGATATGCGTACATTTAATTCGAATCAGATTCGGGGCAATAAATAATAGTGAATGCGAATAATATTCAACATGAAAATTGAATAATTGTACACTATACACTACGAATAGAAATGAGATTGGTATACATATAATATGTATATAAAAAAAAAGTTTTGATTTATTTACTATTTTTAAAATATATCGACTTGGATTGAAATCGTTACCCCATGTACAGTATATATATATTTATATATATATATATATATATATATATATATACATACATATATATATATATATATATATGTTTATACACAATCAATATGGGAACAATGAAAACTCCATTATACTATATAACAAAAAGATATATATGTGGAACTACCAATGGGTTGCTCTATGTATCTTGTAATAATATAAATGTCTATTTTCATAAAACCAATTATATACATTAAAAAATAAATACAAAAAAGGATGATTTCATAATGCATTTTAAAATATTATTACTACAAATCGGTTTAAAAATGAACGTTATTTTTTCTCCAAAATTATATTTAAAAATGAACAGTATTCCTGGATATAATGTTTACGTTATATAATACCCTTAAGATACGGTTCTAAATGTAATTTATTCGCCGAATAACATATTAGGTTCTATCAATAAATAAATAAAAATCAATTGTTTGTTTTTCAATGACGGGATAACGCTTCTTAATTAAATTATGTTATTTCTGCCGAATAAAATGTATTCGACAATTATACTTGCTAATAACTCAAATGACTGAAAAATGACCATTATTGATCAATCACGATAAAGTAAATCTTTGTTACTTGTTCCATAATTTAATTTTACTACCAACTATAATATAGTATCACAATATTCACATAATAACTTTTCCCTCAATAAACCCATAACATTTTATTCGAAGATTTATATCTATTGAATTTTTTCGTATAATTAAAAATTATTTATATAATTTATTGTACTTGTTTAAGAGCATTAAAATAAAAATTGGAAATTGAACAAAATATTGACAGAAAATCTTAAAGATATCTTAAAGTTGGCATTAATGAAAAAAAACTTACCAAAGGTGTATGTGAATATTATTGAAGACATATTATATGAAGAAATGGGTACAAGAATGAAGAGTCTGTGGGGAGAAACTAAGGATTTTAGGGTCAAATTTGAAGTATACTAGGATATTGCACTAAGTCCATTATAACAATATATAATCTGTAAATTATATTTCTTTCATTTAATCTTTCATTAAAATATATAACTTAGTTATTTTAGGTGTATGTTTTAAATATAAAGTGGGCGACATCATAAAATTAATGGATTTTTGATAGTAATATTTATATGTGTATTATATCAAGCTCCGCTTAAAATCGTTTTATAAGGTGCAATGTTTTATCAATTGCTTTCAAATTTAATATATCCACTAACTCCCTGAGGAGCGAAGGGTTTCTGTCCACTACTAACCGTCAGTTTTTAGATAACATTTTGAAAATGTTTAGGATTTGTGTTATTTCAGAGTTATTTTTATTTTATAATCACATTAAACAATAAACAATTAAAAAAAAAATTGTACATTTTCTTATGGACTCTTTTTAGTTTTATAAATATAAACTCAACTTACAATAATACAAATATATAATTAATATTATTTTAAATTATAAATTAACATATTTTGTTTCTTTATATTAGAATTTATGCATTATAATTATTTGTAAAATATTACTTTATACATTTTAAAATATTCTCATTGTGATTCAAAAATTTTGTTATTAACAAATGTGTAAACGAGAGAAGTAATTTCAGTTATAAACTATTTTAAATTATAAACGGAAGAATGAAGCTGTGGTTTTCAATGTTATTGATTTTTATTTTTTTTTACTCTCTAAATTATATAATAAAATTTGGAATTTAACTGAAAAAAAAAAACAATAAAAAAATTGTGGATTAAAAATTATATTTCTCAAAAATACAAATTCAATCATAATCCAAACAAACAACAGCAATTATTATTTTCTGTAAACAACATTTTATGAGAAGATTTTTTCAAATCGGTACACGTGTGCCCTTTTTTCGGTAACAAATTTCAAAATAATGAATTTTTAGAGTTATTTTTATGATTTTATTAATAAGAGCATACCCAAAATATCGATAAACGAGTCATTCCAAATTCAAAATGTGTCTATACTTTTAAAAATGTCTTATCGTAGGTATATATTTTTCTATTATTCATAGGTATTTGAATTTTTCTGAATTTCTTAGAAATTAATTTTTTCATTTTTTTTTTTAACTCATTATTTAAATTATATATGTTCCGATTGAAATCTTAAAATTTTATAAATTGATAAATTGTTTACGAATTTCTATTAAATTAAATGTATTCACCACCAGTATCTACATCCGCCTGCATCATTATAAAATAACAAACATTATTGTACGTAGATATTTTAACATGTGTTTAATTGAATATTTTTCTTATTATTTATTTATTTTTTTTACGATATAAAGATACGAAATTAAAGATTTTGAATAGATTTTTGAATGAAAACGATTTTGCTCGTTGTAGATAAAATTTCGTACTCAATGAAATGTTCATATTCTTCGCGTTCGTATGCCATCTACACACTTGTTTTATTGCCGCACGCCGCTCTGTATATAAAACCCTTATTTCGTATTGTCACGTACCTATCTTTATATTGTATATACACACCAGGTATCATTATATAGATAGAAGTAAAAATGATCGAAACGATTGCCAGTGTTTATATTATATAGGTCATCTCCCGTTGTATGTGTTCAATGTTGATAAATCGTTCCAGTGTATTATGACATAGGTGGTAAATGCGTGTTGCCCGGCGTTTCGGGCCCATAAATTCTATTCCGTTGATGTGTTAATGCCCCATACTTCCTTTTCGTGTTTCAGATGTTACTTTATATATATAAAATATATATTTTATATAGATACATCCACTTTGAAAAAGAAACGTGAGATGTTTTAGAATCTTTTTTCACAATATATTATAGGTATGTATAGGCAACCAGAAGATTTTGAAATTTTCGGATAATTTTCCTTCGTGCTGCAGGGTATTTTCCGTCGGGTATTCATAATGTAAAACTACCCGATATTGTTGTCGACCGAAAACATCGTGCGATATGCATACTTAAATGTGTCTCATACAGTATTCGATGATTTTTTTAAAATTATTAAATTTTATACTTTAAATATCCGTTGTGAAATTCATGATATAAGTAATCATTCGTTATACGATCATCTAAACGGAGACACACACACACACATACATATATTATATATTAGAACATTTAAGAGGAAAGTTTAAGGGTTTCAGTCTCCTCTTTCTATATGTTTTTTCGAATGAATCAATTTTATGAATTATTGCATAGTAAGACATTAAAAAACAAATTAAATAAATTTTACTCACACCAATAAGACACGGGACAGAGTCACTGGCTCATTTGGCCAGTGTGAATCCGAAATATTTTTTATGTGTTGTGAAAGGTTATTTACGTAAAACGTACTATATATTTTTTTCAAATATTACCTTATCACGTGCTCTAGCTTTAAAATAAATTAGCCATTCCAAGTGTTGCTTTTTTCATTCCCGGGGTTTTCCGTACAAGTAAACTAACAAAACGATTACATAGTAAAATAGTTTTATATGTATCATAAGTATGTACCCACTTTCCCACTATCCAATTTCACTTTATTTACATGAGTGACTTTATAAATATCCAGTTAAATATATTTATAAGTGGTTGAATATATTGTGTGATAAACATTGCTCTCCAACCCGTTAAATATCACAAAATTAAAACTTTTTTAAGATGAGTTTAAAAAATGTCCACATTGTAGATAACAGTCTAAATATAATGACATAATTATCATGCAATGTCCTCAAAAACGTCTTATCAATTGCATTTTAATTATAAATGACACTTTGTATTTCAGTAAATTATTTAGAAGGATCCAGATCTCTACAAAGACTATTGCGTATAAATTGAATAAATATTCAGTTGGTCTAATGAAAATTAGTTAAAAATGTACTAAATGTTTTAGATTGACTTTCTTGTATGTTATTAATTCAAAATTCGTGTGTACAGCTAGTATAAAAGTTTAAATAAAGCAAATGATTTAAATTTATGAACTATCTATTAATAAATTATAATATGTAGTCGTACGATACATGTTTGATATATTCTATATTATAGTACGTATAAAATGGATAATATTATGATACACGTACACGTATTACACTTAAAAATAAAACGAGGTCAACAAAATAATAAAATTATTATTACACAAAACATATTGTATATTACGTAGTAATACAATTATTATGTAAATTTATTTTGAGTTCGCATAAGAAAAATAAATTACATAAAGATATTATTTGATTGATAAACTAATAAAAATTTGTAAAAGAAAAACAAGATAATTTAAATTGCCTTTAACAATGCACAAAAACAGTACATATGGGCCGAAATCATTGTTCAACTAGAGGGCGTTAAGGATAGGATATTATTTTTGAAAAGTAATATACAATTATTTATAAATTTTAACTTTCTCCACATGGTAACACAATATTAGTGTTGATTATTATCGATAATTGGGTGTCATATAATAATACTATATACACAAATAGAAATTTCAGATTAAGATGTTGTATATTTGGAAATTTTCAGAAATTAACGGATTAGCCTAGGGGTTAATGTAAAACTAAGGACCATTTTGGTCAGAAAATAGAAAATAGTTATTATAATTTCCAAAAATATATATCATATTATTCAAAGAAAAATATTTCTTTTATTCAAAAATAGTTTTGATATAATATTTTGTACATTATTTGTAGATATATTACATTTTTTACCGATTAGGTTACATAATCTGTAAATAAATATTTATATTTTTAGATAAAAATAACACGATATTCAATAATTAATTTTCAAAATGTTCTCGAATACATATTTAAAATACTTTCAAAAGAAAATTTCAAAATATGTAATATGGATTTGGATAACAATATTTCCAAAGTATTAAATTATTAAAAATTATTTTGAAATAATATAAATTTACTACTATAATATGTGTCTTCTTCTTCTTCTTCTCCTTCGCCTTCTCTCCCAACTATTTGGGGTCGGCCACCCTGATCCTAAACTTCCACTTAACTCTATCTCTCGCATCTTCTTTACTTACTCCCACCTTTCTCATATCACTCGCCATCACATCCCCGCATCTCTTTTTCGGGCTTCCCCACCCCTCTTACCAACAACATGCATTTCCCTTATTAATCTTACTGCCTCAGTCTCTTCCCTCCTTAATACATGCCCGAGCCAACTTAATCTATTCTCTCTCATTTTGTCTACTATCAAAGCTACCCCTATACTACCTCTGATATACTTATTCCTTATTTTATCCTCTCTGGTAACTCTACTCATCCACCTTAATATTCTCATCTACGCGACATTTCTGTTTTATCTTTCTACCTACTGTCCAACATTCCGTTCCATACATCATTGCCGGTCTCACCACTGCCTTATAAAATTTACCTTTTAACCTAATAGGGATTCTTTTATCACACAGAATACCTGACGCTTCTCTCCACTTCGTCCATCTACACTTAATCCTGTGTTTCATATCTTCTTCGAAACCCCCATCTTTCGGTACTACGGACCATAAATACTTGAACCTCTCCACTTCTCCCACCACATCACCACTTAACTTTATTTCTAGCCTTTCCCTATTCCTTCTGTGTTCCCTTTCAACAAAATCATACTCTAAATATTCTATTTTACTCCTACTAATCCTTAGTCTTTTACTTTCCAGAGCTTCCCTCCACTCTTCAAGTCTACCATTTACTTTCTCAGGATTTTCTCCTATTAGTACTATACCATCTGTAAACAACATGCACCATGGTACCTCCCCCTGTATATTCTTTGTTATCTCCTCCATAACCAGGGAAAATAAGTAAGGATTCAAAGTTGAACCCTGATGTACCCCCACTCTGGCCCTAAAATGCTCAGTTTCTCCACACAGACTTCTCACTCTTGTACTCGCCCCTTCATACTTATCTTCAATTTTGTTCACATACACCTGTGGTAATCCTTTCTTCATTAATGCCCACTTTAAATTCTCCCTAGGAACCCTATCATAAGCCTTCTCTAGATCAATAAATACCATACACAATTTTTTTTCCTTTCTCTGTACATCTCTACAATTTGTCTCACACAAAATAATGGCGCCATTGTCTCACCTCTTACTCTTTTATCAATTATCTTTTCCCAAATCTTCATACTGTGGCTCATAAGTTTTATCCCTCTATAATTTTCACAATCCTGTACATTTCCTTTACCCTTGAATATTGGTACTACACAACTCTTCCTCCAAGCTTCTAGAATTTTTCCTTCTACTAGTATCTTATTAAAGAACTTTGTCAGCCATTGTATACCTAAACTTCCTAATACTTTCCATACTTCTACTGGTACTCCATCCGGTCCCTCCGCTTTCTTATTTTTCATTTTTCTCACAGCACTCCACACTTCCTCTTCCCTTATTAAATCTACCATACCCAAATTCCACTCTACCCGATCAATTGCCTAGGTTAGAATTGCCTAGATTTCCTCTCTTGGAAATTCTTCATTTAATAATCCCTCAAAATAGTCTTTCCATCTCTTTATCACTTTCTTTTCCTTTGTTAACACCCTCCTATCATCATCTTTTATACACCAAACATTTTTAAAGTCCCTGGACTGTTTTATGTATAATATTTATATATATAATAATTAAAATTATTATGATAAAAATATATTAAACTGTCCTATTTAATAATCATTAGTATTCCTATTTGCCAAAAATTCATGAATATTCTAATATTTTTTAATGCAACATTTTTTTAATTTTTACAAAAAATTATACACTTTTTATATAAACAATATATACATTTGTACAGGAAAATATATTATAAAACCCTAGGTAAATAAAATTACCTAGTTACCAGTGCTTTAAACTGTAATGTAATAAATAATACGATTCTATATAGAAGTATGCAGTTCTAATATAGGTAGGAAAAAATATTTCTACGTTTGTACTTATATATGTTTTCCGATAGGAATGGATTAGGTTTTAAATTTAAAGGAACTATTTATACATTTTTTGAACCAATTCCATTATAAAGTATCCTTGATTTATTCAGTTTCTTGTATATTATATATAGATGAAACTACTAAATAGTAAATACTAATATTTTCGAAATTGAGTTTTTTTTTTTAGTAAAAGTAAAATAAATTAGTAATATTTTACATTCGAGCAACCAAAAACAATAAAATCATATTATGTCTGTTTCATAATTTATTGTACAAAATTTAATTGGGTGAAATATTTTTTTTTGTGGGAGGGGTCTAATTCCTCACTCCCACTTAGGAAATAATATACATCAGAAACCTAGTAGTTGATTTCAGATTGTACACATTTTTTTATTATTTTTTTTTTGCTTATTTACGTTTTGAAGGAGAGTTATTCGTCGGCAATTTTGTCGGCATCCCAACTCCCAATGAATATTTCTTATTTATGACCTTGATGAATGTCCTCATTTAAAAATGATTTTTTTTATATTTTTATAATTTAATAAAATTCTCATCAATTTCACAAGTTTAAAAAAAAGCAAAAAATGTTCAAAAAAAACTTAAAGTAGAATTTATATCTTTAACAGAATAAGTAGAGAATATTCTCATCACTAAATCGTTCAGTGTATCAGTAATCAAAAAAATAAATTATAGAATTAGACCTATTAGTTTCTCATTTTAATTATTGTCAGAACATTACGTAACTCTATAATTTTGAATTAGTAAATCTTCGTGAGTTTTATATTCCATGTTGGAACAATAATAAAAAAGTAATATTAATAAAACATAATATCATCTTACTAAATCCGGTGACGATGATATAAATGTATTTGAGTGCATAGTTAAATAATGTTGACCATGATATTGACGAATATTAAACTCAATAAATTTGCCAACAGATTTATTACCAAAATGTGCACTGACATTTGTATATCGAATTTCTCGCTGAATAAAAAACGTTACTCCGATGCCCTAAAATAAAATGTATTGTCAAAACGTGTTTGACGTCTAATAATATGGTATCTTAATGTTTTTTATATACATCAAATTTGATCTTACAAAGCAAGATGTTAGAACAAAAATCTGTAAATGAGTATTCATATTTGTTTACACTTTATATTCATTAGAATTATATCAAAAAGGTATTTTGTAGTTAAACTAGATTTTCAAACAACAAAAATTGAAATTGTGTAAGCATTTAAATAAATCTAATGAGATACATATTATTTTTTTAACAAAAAAAAAACTTTTTTATTTGTGATTTATATGTAATATAATTACGGATATTCCATGACGCATGAATATTATATTTTACTGATTAAATAAAATACAATGAAATCATCCATTGTCTATCAATGATAGGGATTTTTCTATTCATTTTCTATGAATAATATTACATATTCACATATTTATGAATATTGTTCATTGTGTGAGTGGTTAAGATAACAATTTTATTATTTATTAGGATCGTGTATACTAATATAATAGGTTGTGACTTTATTTAAGAAATAAAAACATATTTGTAACAGTCCATCATTTTTTTCTTTCATAGATTGAATCTCATTTTCATGGCATTTGAAATTATTATCTAATTATTTACAATCAAAAATTTTCAAATTTTTTAATAAATTATTTCGTAAGAGTATCTGTGTATTAAATTGTAAAATAAATCCTTTAGGAAACTTGCTAATTTTGTTTTTCTATTAAAAATAAATATAAATATATGTATAGGTATATCAATAGTATGCTGATCAATGTTTATCTTTTAAATTTCATACTCTTTTCATACTTACTTTAAATTTTTTAGATCAGTAGTCTTAAGTCTAATATGTACTTGACTAACTTTCCGCGAATTAATATATCGTACAAATTATGACTACACACAATAATCATTTTAATAGGTTGTAGAAATGTAATAAAATCGAAAATAATAACTTTTTATGCCTGTTATAATTATTTACTTGTCTCATGTTACATATTATTCTATTTATCAATTTTTTTATCTTTCTGTTCTTCTTAATTTTTCTTATTTCATAAAAGAATTTATTTTTATTTTTTAATTAATGATTTATTATGTAAATTACCTGAAATTAATTACCTTATATAATAATATGTTGTTATATAATACCTATTTTCTATTTCGTTCTGGGTTATAGAAGCACTATAATTTTCATTTTATTGTATTCTTGGGATGTAATAATAGTGTGTTTCTATGAAGAAAGCCCCAGAAAACGTTAGATTAAACATTAACAGCAATAACTCTATCACCATTTAGACTTCCGAACTTGTAACTACCTAGTTGTTGGGGTCTAATGGACACCAACTTCTCAGTGGAGGTCATACATATACAGCCTATTTTAGAGCTCTTATCCCAGGATTTGGGAATTGGCTCCACATCCTTCAACTTAATTTCGAGGGGAACAGTAAAAAAAAATATGATAATCTTACAAGAGTATTAATTTAAAATAAAATCAATGTCCTATTGTTGGAAGATATATGCACTGCAAATAAATTTTAATTACTTTTACATGCATATATACATTATACATCCATCAGTTATATGTGTGGGTCTACCCAACGACCGATGGTGTAGGGAAAGAGCCAAAGTGTTTTGGGTGAGATTCGCGCTTGAGTACGCAGGATAGTTTCAAAGTGAGAGTAGGTACGTGGAATGTAGGAACATTGACAGGTAGGAGTAGGGAGTTAGCAGAAGTTTTGAAGAGGAGGAATGTGAATATTTGTTGTGTGCAAGAAACAAAGGGGAAAGGGGAGAAAGCACGAGAAATTGGTGAGTTGTATAAAATCATATATTCAGGCAGAATTAGTACAAGGAATGGTGTAGGAGTGATATTGGATGAAGAAATGAAAGGAAAAGTGGTAGAAGTGATTAGAATAGTGATAGGATTATTTTAGTGAGAGCAATATTAGAGAATAAGGTAATAAATATAGTAAGTGCGTATGCTCCACAAGTGGGATGTGAGGAAAGTCAGAAAGAGGAGTTCTAGCAAGAGATGGATGAAGTAATGCAAGGAGTACAAGGAAACGAGAATATTGTAATTGCAGCGGTGAAACCTGCAAATGATGAATGGAATAGAATGTTGGGCAGTAGATGGAAAGATAGAACAGAGAATGAGTGTCGCTGAGATGAGAATGTTAAAGTGGATGAGTAGAGTTATTATATAGGATAAAATAAGGAAAGAGTATATCAGAATTAGTATAGGGGTAGCTTCGTATATAAAATTTCTTAAATTCTGATAAATCTGATAAACTTTTACAATTATTAAGTTGTCCTGCAAAAAATATATATACGAAAATAATATATATATATATATATATATATATACTACTATATAGAATTGTAAGGGTTTTTCTACGACCACGCTAACCAAGAAAACTACTGAACCGATTTGATTGAAATTTTATATATTATTTTATATATATTATTTTTATACCTGACAGTCTGCTGAAGGTTTTAGTATCACTTTTGTTAGTAAAAAATAAGTATAAAGTTCTTAAAAAAGCTCATTTTTGGGGCCTATATATATTTTTATATTATTATTATTATTATTATACGATTCTCTAAATATAATATTTATTTTTTATAACTATGGCTACTAAAAATTATGAAAATAAAACATTTTGGTTAGAATTTATCGCTCTTTATCACACGTTTCCTATTTTACTAATAATAATAAAATTAAATAAAATAGTCACGATAACACAACACTGGAATTTATACCTATTGCTTACCTAGCAGCAGGCTAGAATTAGCACTCAGCACAACGCACGTGGCATACTAAAGCTTGGTAGCCGTTAAATTTCGTGTAAGTTGCCAATTCATCATCATGCCGAGAGCGCCAAGAGCATTCATTGGCAGAAGAACTGCCAATGCTACTCGAATGTATAACAAAAGGCAATAAGAGAATACACTAAGACTTCCACAGCAGTATCGTAACGCTTGAGTCTGAAATCAGCGGTTAATTACCGATCACAGATTGATTATTTAAATATTCCAGCTCTTCAAATAGGTCCATTGACTACATTATGCCCAAAGTCCTATGCAAAAAAAGGGGAAGTTCAAACCCATGGACTTTACTGCACTGACGGTAGAGTTGTTTTACACCAATTTGAGTATCCTTCGGACCTATTTAATTGTTTAATTGATAATTCTCGCCCTCTATCAAAACTTTCTTTGATAATTCTAGGCTGAAAAACTACGTGCGAATTATTATATTCATCTCCGAGATGCTGTTAACAATGATGCAGATATTAATGCTAATAACGTGGAGTAACAAGTAATTCTTTCCTCCTCTTTTACTGACTCCCCACGTTACATGCATGAAAAAAATTAGGGTGCCATGACTTATATTCATAAGTTTAGCTGTCCAGATTTATTCATTACTTTCACATGCAATCCGGAATGGCCGGAAATAAAAATGAATTATTTCAATATCTAAAGTCGTTTGATAGACACGACAAAA
>JAIPRL010006763.1:0-26010 GCA_025469235.1 Pemphigus obesinymphae
TTGTATCATCAATAATAGTTAGAAAAAATACAACATAGAGAATTTATAATTTTGACGGGTGTGATGACATTTTCAGGTTTATTAGTTTACACGTCAGCATGTACACATTCATATAGGAACCTACATACGTATTTACAACATATATATATTTTCGCCGTACGTCCTACAGTACGGAACCGGATGTTTTGGTGTGGGCGTTTTGGCGAATATGCCATTTCGGTGTAATATCTTTTTTTAATATCTACCTACTATATTTTATAATGTTGATATATTTCATTATTAAATTCTTTGTTTTTTTCTATGTGTATAAAATTCAAATATTAATGGTTTTTTTTATTTTAATATAGCAACTTATGTATTAGGTATATATTATAACACTGTGAATTTATATGGTTCATTTAAATACAATGCACTGGTTAGTAGGTACCTATGTATAATTGACTAATGTGAATATCTTATCAATACATTTAAAATACGTAAAATACCTAATTATATTTGTTCATAAAATAGACATTGAAAAGTATTTTATATAAATTGAAATTTTAGACGCCAATATAATTATTTATTAATCAGAATTTGATGCCTCTATCTCGTAAAATAAGTGGTAAAATTATTGATTTTGAGAAAAACTTTTTTTTTTTTTACCATCTTTGTATAATTTTTTAGTAGTTTTTTTCATCAACTATATTGAGAAAATTAAATAATTGTCTATATAAAGTATTAACTATATATACAAATATATAAATAATGACAAAATGGTATAGATCAAAATGTCCTAGACCGATTTTGGTATCATCGACATGGTTTACAGGGTTTCACTTCCTTATTTGACTCACGTAAATTTAAATATTTATTTGAAAATTCTGAAAAACCAAATCCAAAATATATTCTCATTTGTATATATATATATATACAAATGTAATAAAAATAAAATATAAAAATTGAGGAACTGGGTATGTCCACCTGCCTGGATCGCTCTTTAGATATTTGTCACATTATGCTTTATGGATCTTTTCCAGACGAGTCTCCTGGCATCCGTAAGTAAACATTTGAACCTAAACTAATTTTATTTTATTTATAACATATTTGTAAAGATTTGGTACAATAATTTTGACAGTTGTAACATAGGTACTTAATTACTTATCCGGAAACCCCAATTTTACGTTCTAGTGCTAAAACGATATCGTACTGGTCCTTGAAAAGTTAAATAATCGTCAAATAGTCTACAGACCAATTGAACATTTTTGTGACTCATTTGCAATAGTTCAAAATTTATACTTTATTCCTAAATATATTTTATGGCACCATTATTTCGACACAATCTGGCATAAATATAGCATAATATATTGCTCTGGAATTAAAGTAAAAATTTGATATGGGTGATTCTGGGGACATTGACCACTAATTCTCATATTAATATTTATTTTATACACCTCAATACACAGTATATTTAACAGTATTTTAACATTATGTCACTATATAAAATTTGATATATTATATAAGTTTTGAAAGTACAAAATGATAGTCACAAAATAGGTAAGCCACAAATCATTACAAATAAATTACCACACAATTTAATGGGTCTATAATTTACATAATGATGATTTAACTTTGTAGGTATCAGAACTGGACCAGAAACACGTAAAATCTCCTAAAATATTGTGTCCAAACAGTATTTTGGATGAAAAATATTCTGTCCGAAAATTATATCATTAGAAAACTATTTTGTTTGAACCGTATTTAAACAGAAAAATATTTTGTCCGAATCGTATTTACCTAATTCGAAATTATTTACGTCGAAAATAAAACTATACAATATTCATTCCGAGACATATTTTAGTAGAAAAATATGTCATCCGAATCGTATTTCTACCGAAAATGAAATAATGGATGTAAGTGTGACCAAACTTAAACCTTATAAGTGGAAAGAGTAAAGCCGGACTGAGATAAAATAAAAAAAAAGGGATAAGTAACGATAACGCATATTTAAATTATTTCACAACAGAACCTTCAGTTGAATTTATTGAAGTTGATAGTTTCTGATGTTTCTGAAGTAAAAGTAAACAGTAAAATATCGTACTTTTTTATAGCAAATCGAGGGATACCTGGCCTGTCCTTAGAGCCGCCACTGTAAATATACATATCGCCATATTACGAAAAGGTAATTTGTATTCTTAAAAATTTTGTTGTACGACGAATATTTACGAAAAATCCTTTTTTTTTTAAATGAAAATTAAATTTTTAAAAAAATGAACATTTGGTAAGTTGTATACCACAAGAACGATCACTAATACAAGAAAAATGCATATTACCAGAGAGAATTATCTCCTCTGCAAATTTTATAAAAAATTGTTTGATATACGACAAATAAAAAGCGAAATATTTACGAAAAGGCTTTTGTGACTCTTGACCTCGAATAACCTTTGAAGCCTAAGTATATCAATATGGACTTTTTACATGTTATTTATAATATAAGTATATTATTAAGATGTATGCAATAATACAGCTTGTCTCTAATTTTTCTACAATGAAAAAGTGAAAACTTTATTTGACTGAGATATTATTAACACTGAGCAAAGGTATTATAATAATAGGTACCTATTATAATACGTTATACCCAGTGGCACAACTAGCTCTAAAACCCTGTGGGGCGGTTTAAAAATGAAAGAGTAAATAGGCAAAAAAAAAAAAAAAAGTTAACATCAATTATATTTTGGGGGTTATGGATATTTTTTGGTGGGTGGTTAAGTCTCCAAAGGCCCCCTAGTTGTGCGTATGGTTATACCTACACTATAATCATACGCACAATATCATATGTTGAATAATAATAATAGTGTACAATTCATTAAAAATGTTTGCTACCCAAAATAAAATATAAATAATTAATATACAGTCACGAGCTTTCCGTGGTTGTAATGGCGACGATCACAGTTCATACACCCCGCACGGCTACTGCACACTATATAGAATATTAAAATGTGAAATAATTTGGTGATTATTGTAAAATGACAACAAGAGAACAACAGTTTCAACGGTAAAAATCTGTTTATGCAACACAAATGAAACGGCATTTAAAAATAATTTTAGAGTTAAGACACTTATTACAAAATTGATGGAAAACAACATTTTGGAGATAACCTCATCGGCGTTTTTCAAATAATATCTTTAAAAAAAGTTACCTACAGTGTCTTAAAAATGAGGGGGAAAATAGTATTTTGTACCTTCGTTAACGAGCCTTATAATTAGAAAATTGTAAAACCCTAATAAGGTTATCTCTGAAATGTTGTCATCCACAAATTTTGTAATAGGTGTTATAACATTAAAATCACTTTAAAAAGCCATTTTATTTGTTTTGCGTAAACGTATTTTTAAACCATATACAAATTCGGTTTTTTCAAAGTACGACAGAAAACCTAACCCGCGGCCCGTCTTGAAAATAAATAAATAAATGTTAAAATGGATGACATGGAGTGATATAACAGAAGTGTAGATTAATCTATATTTAATATACCTATTCTATAGAGTGTGATATTATTGTAAACATTTAAGTACATGCATATTGTATTCTATTCCAATATACAATGTATAAAGAAATAATTATCACATTAACTAGAAAAGGATAAGTGAGTTTTATGAATATAGTCGATCATCATTTATATATTATAAATTCTAATGTATTATTAATTATATTAGTTGACAGTTACATTATATTCTATATAATACGAGATATATTATATAGGTATAATTCAGCTGGTATATAGATACCTATATAAATACCCATAGATACTAATATTACTTTGATATTAAATGTGTACCTACAAAAAACGTATAGAATTATAATATGCAAAATATAAATATATATTTTTATATTAAATATCGAAAAAAAAAATTTCAAATAATGAAATTATTAAGAGAACGCCACATCCAAAATAAAAACCTAAAAACTAGTTTTACGTGAACATAAAACTTCAGAGCTATGTAATAAAAATTAAACCACGAAATTTTTATAAAGAGCTAAATCTGTGACGCAATGTTTTTTTATTTTTATTAAATTATTTTAAATTAAAAAGATTATTACACACATTTTTTTAAGAGTTGTGTACAGGTAATTTTTGAAAATATCAAAATATGTATAATAATTTAAATAATATTTAAAATTGGTCCCGTGTCTATCACTTTTTATTTTTATATAATCACGATATTTATTAAATAAACGTTTTGCGAAAATGTAAAGTGGGTTCTTAAGGTAATTTTAAAGTAAAAATACATATTATTAAAATCAATAAGGAACAATATTTGGAGTGAACCTCATTTCAGTTTGAATTTAATAATGCATTTGGTATTTTTTAATTTTTTCGAATTTTTTGTTATTTTTGTTCGCACAGATTTTTAATAAAATATCAAGATTGCTCAATAATGAAATATGGTACTGACACAGTACCTGCAATTTTTATTTTCCTCAAAATATATTTATATTATTACCTATACAGAATCCCTTAAAAATCGAGTAGATATGGTATTAATCAAAATATGTCTGTAATAATATTGTGGATATTGTGAATAACAGTGGATAACTACTTGATACTTGTAACATTACGATTATACCTATTTAAGCGTTTTTCAATATTGTAGTTTTTCATTTTCTTTTTAATATCTTAAAAATCGCCTATACAAAACCCCGTATAAATAAATTGTGTTATTGTTATAAAGTTCTCTTAAAAATGTTTTCGAGGATCTTGACTTTAAAAAAATGTATGACTAATACATCCTAGTATTTGAAAATAATTTTAATACCTATAGAGTAAAGGTAGTTATTATTAACTATCTATATAACGCCACACCATTCCTTTTTAAGGGTTTCTACATAGTTAATTTTTAAGTAAAATTTAAATATATTTATTTCGTTATATTTATTTGAAAGTCTAAAATTCGTGATTGAATAATTCATTTTTCATATTTTTAAATAGGAAAATTAAAAAATGTTTAACTAAAACATTCCACCCTTGGGTATAGTAAATATTCTTATCTTTCATACTTTGTGTACATTTTTACTCCGGGATTACTAAGAGAGAAATTGTAATTATAAAGAATGAATTACGTGTTTTAAATTTTTAATACCGTAGAGGACACCACACTAAATTATTTTCAGTAGTAAAAGCCTATTCACGAAAAACAAACGAAATTACTTCTTAAAATTATTTTTAAATTACATATTTAAATATTACAATTTACAATATTTTAAATACACAAATTATCAAATATATAAAAAAAAAACCATGTTTTGGAGATGATCTCATCTCAATTTTTAAAAATATTCATTAATAAAGTAAATAACATTTAAAAAAATTTAAAAAATAAGGGGTTTTTTACATACAATATTGAACAATGTAATTAAATTATCGTGAAATACCGATGAGACCAGTGGCGTCATTTCAGTTTTTGAAAGTGTTTTGGCCCGGGAGCGAATAATATTAATTCACGTACCCGTTACTTTTACTTCGCGCACACCACCTAACACGTTATTTAAACCGACTCGGTCGACCACATAGTGTGTATATGTGTAAATAGAACCCTAGAGTTGCTAACCGGGGTCGCCGAGTTAAACTAAGGCATATGTAGATGGAAGAGTGTACAGTGTGTATATGTGTGGGTGTGTAGGTATACTTAAAAAGTATGGGACGAGGTAGACTTAAAAACTAATAAAAATGGTAACTCTGGTGTATGGTAATTAAGATTTCGTATATTGCTGGTACGAATAATAATAATCCAATGACAAATAGTAAAAATTCACAGCAACACATAAATAAACAAAAGTGATATAAAAAAGATAGGTACGTAATGATTTAAACGCAATTGCCTGGTTGGCACAACCAATTGAAATATATAACAATAAATAAAATGAAAAAACTTACGATCTTGTCGGTGTGAAGACTGGCCAGCTGCACACCTGTACCTAAATCTAAATAAATAAAATACACGTACACACAAATATAACAAAAATAATTTATAGACACGATTGGTAACAAGGTAAAATAATATGGCGAGTAACAATTAATTAATTAACAATTTTACAATATTGGATATAAGATCCGAAAACACAATATATGAATATATTAGTTTTTGTACCTACAATATTATCGAAATCGATTAGATTTCGATTTTTACAACATTGGCTATTAGATTCTAAAATACAATAGATACAATATCAGATTCGCATAAGATGATTTGTTGGCTATCAGAGCCGGAAATAATCATTTGCATGTGTATAGAACGCTTAAAATTTGACTATAAGAGCCGAAAACGTAATTATCGTTAAGAGTAGGTACCTAAGCGATAGCATCTTATAATTTAATCCCGATCAGCGAGAAAAAAGGGTACCATTCTTAACAAAAAAACACTATTTTTGCGAACTTAATGTCTAGGACAAAAAAAAAAATATTATATACGCGTTCGCAACAAACATACGACCGACAACGGGTGCGGCACACGACTGGGTAGGTACATAATCAATTTTAATATAATTTAACAATAATAATTCACAAAACAGATAATAATTTTCTTATAATTAATGTGTGAGCGTGTGTGTCCGACCGGTGACAACGGCGACCGTGAAAACAAATAATAATAATATTTTAGATTATCGTAATTAATTTATACACAATACAAAAATAGAACTTATAATATTCAAGCCTCAACAGAAAGGAAGGGGCAAAAGTTCTGACCTGCCCAAATAACTGGAAAAAAAAAAACCGTCCGCTACGCTCGTCAACTTCTTCTCGCGTATATCTTATGTTAGTAAAATTACCATCTTAAATAATTTTATATTTAATGTCATAGGCACAAATAACCTAATTTGTCGGGGAGAATATTGATAAAAAAACGAGGCGAGAGACTAAATAAATATGGTATCTACCTAGTTGATCAAGACTTGTTTGGGCCGGGTACCTACTATATAATAGATATACGAAAATTAAATATATATACTAATATTTGTTTATGGAAACCACCACTAAAGAACGTATAAAATAAATAGCCAGTGGTAAGAGTAGGTACCTAAATAGTAGACAGCACAGTGTAAACCGCGGGGCAATTATAGAGCTCGGGTTTTATTTTGTTTTCTCAATATTTGTGGAAATCAATAAGTAAAATAACTAGTAACAGGTATTAATAGGTTCCTATTATAAGATTTAACCATACTATTGATAGTGTCTATTGATCTATTTTAATATTATTATTTATTTTATGAATACATCCACCATGCACCGAGAATGCATGTAGTTACTATACGGCATACCTATGCCTTAGGTTACTTATTAGCACGAATCATGTCGGCGGCTCATAAATAGCCCGACACCGGCCCGTTGCCAACAAGAGGAGTGGGGGGGGGGGGGAGAAAATGCCACCACAAATAACGCCAATAGATGAGACACTCCAAAATATTGTCCTTTATATATTTTGTAATAGGTGTTTCACCTCTAAATTCATTTTAAAATACTTTTTTGTATGTTCTTCATAAACATTTTTTTGAACATATATCTTGATTATATTACAATTAAAATTAATGCGTATATGGGACTATTTTTAGATAACTTTTGAAATATATTTTAACATTTTTTAATTGTTACGCCATATTATTCATATATCAAAATATTTATTAAAAATTGACTATACAGAACCCCTTGAAAATGGGTGATGTGGAGGACATTTAACGCTCGATTTTTAAGGGGTTCTGTATAGGCAATTTTAAGGACGATTGAAGACAAATTAAAAGTGACTATTATAAAATATTTAAATACAATTTATAAAGGTTCCTAGATCAGTTTCATTTTACATTATTGTACAATCTTGATATTTGCTTAGAGTCTAGAGGATGCAGCGTGGCTAACTTTAAGAGGATCTGTAAAAGCAATTTTAAGAGGAAAAATCTAACAATTAAAAAATAGTTATGTTCATATTCAAATTAAATTAAAAGTGGTCTGATATCAATATCGTTTTATTTTTTGTATTTATACAATTTTATGGAAAATATTACTTATAAAATAAAAATAAAAATATTACGCATTTCTGATTTATATATTAGTAACTCATATGCGTGTACTATACATCTGTACTATAGTAATTTGAAAACACCATAGCCCGTAAAAATATTAAACAAAATATAAACTATAAAATATAATGTAGCCGTTTTTTGTTATGTGTATTTAAATATTTTAAATATCTATTTTATTAATAAATCAAAAATGATACAAAAATGTCATCATACATTTGGGTTTTGGGGTTCTATATAAGCAATTTTAAGAACAATAAATTATTTAAAAGTATTTTCTAAGTGGTTACCAGTTTCGTTTTTTATTATTGCTTCATCATAATTGTTAAAAATTGTTCTTTAGTCTACATATTACATATATATATATATATATATAATATATGTAAATAACTACTGAATGAAGTTCTCTCAATAATTTACTTATTTTAATTCTTTGAACGAAAGATATAAATTTCAAAATTCAAATTAGATTAATTATAAACAATTATTTTTATATTTGGACGCGTGCCTATTATAGTGATAACAATTATCCAGATTTACGGATAATCGGATAAACGTAATCGTTTATCCAAATTCCGAATGTTTTATTTTCGGACAAAGTTTTCATGTGATCTGACGGATTAAATGATATGGCATTTTGATCGGTAACTGAAATATTTCCTGTTTTTGAGTAATTTTTCGGTACCTAGTTCTTTTACGTGTATAAAATCAATTGGGTTAATCTAAAAATTATCAAATGTACCAAATAATTTTTTAAAGTGGGTTATAAAATAGATTAAATGAGTTGGATGGTTTACAACATTCAACTTATCCAAATAAAATTTATTTCAATATCCGGTTTTGGATATCTGGATATATTTGACAACACTTAGTGCCTATAAATTACAAACGTAGTCAGAAATAAACCACGGGTCAAAAACTAAAATGTACTATAATTTTATTTTAATATGATATTATCAAATCTTATACACACTGTATATTAGGTATTACTAGTAGTAATAGGTAAAATTTGACATTTTATAAAATAACACTGAAATAGGTACGAATAACTCATAATTTAAAATAATAATGTTTATTGTCTATGCTTGATGCCTTAGTTTTTCTTCCAATATTGTCAAAAAAGGAATGGACTAGCTTAAATTTGTTTTCCTACCTGAAGCTCGCAATTTACTTGAATATTTTGACTCCATATGGCATATATGTTAATGGCCCATTAAAAAGAATAAATTGGAAATGATGACAATGATATTTAGTTTTGTCAACTTCCTCCTCCAACATGAAATGTACATCAAACTATTCTTAATGATAATTTCCGGACATATAATGTTTGTGAAGGATGGAATAATAGGTTCAATCACTTGGTTGGACTTAAAATTCCCACTACACTAATTGAACTATTTTTATTTTTATATATGGATTTTTCGTATTTTTAAGTACCTACTATTTTTATTCGTAATAAGTTATAAGTAATTTGTTTTTATATGTTTTTTGTATTATTAACATCAATTGAATCAGTTAATACATTCAAAAGCTATAGATACCTATAGTAAATATTTATTTCGGGGGAATTTTCTTCCGGAATTCATTACATATCATTCATTGAAAGAAAAACAACCATCATATTAAAAAAAAAAACTATAATATGTAGAGCTAACTAGATTTTACTACAAAATAAGAATAATACATTTATTGTTAATATCAAAATTAAATATTTTTAATTACAAAAAATATGTACTATAATATTATATACATTATAATATCATAGCTGTTTATTTATCAATATTATTGCAATATAAAAAATCATTATAGAGATAAGTTTTATTTTATCTCAATATCTAATAATAAAAAATTATAACTATCATTAAAGCTCTGTAAACTATTTATCGACAAAATAAAAATGTAATATGCATTTATTTGGTAAATTTTTATATAGCATAATAATAATCAAATAATACAATCAATTTATTTAATAATTTAAGTATTAAATATAAAAAACATAGGTAAAGTTAGCTACAAAGTGAATTTTCAACACATTTTTTTATAAATAATGATTAATGAAAATTAAATTTATTGTTTTTATTATTTTTTAACATTTTAATGTTTAGAAAAAAGGTAGTGCTAAAAATATATATCCACTGTCTCTAATAATAAACTGTTGATGAATATTTGATATTTATACACAAAATGTTTTAAAAATGTTATGTATACATAGGTAGAGGCAATATATTCATTTTCCAGATACAAAATAAGATTCTTAATCAAATTGAATTTTTAAATATAATAATAAAGTATTTTGTCTTGTGAATCCTAAATAAAAATTTAACTTTATTTTTTTCTATTTTCATCTTTGGTTAGTTTTTAGATTTTTTCCATCTTCTTATTTCCCTTTACCTTCTCTCTCAACTAGTTAGGGTTTTTCCATCTGTAAAATAAATAATTAAATATATACATTTTATTAATAGAAATAATGGCATATTTAAACTTTTAAGCAAAACAAGTACTTTAATATGCAAATATATTTTAAAATACCAGTATACGCTATTTTTTAAATATAAAAAATAATGTCCTAGAGCACATTTAAGGGGTATTACACTCTGCCGTCCAAAAATAAAGGTCACCTTCAGGATTTTTATTTTTTAGTATTTTTTTTATTCCATAACATTTTTTTAGCGTAATTTATAAGGTAAGTAGTGTTTTAGTTAATAATAACTTTTAAGTTTGTGAAAATGTAAATATTTTTCTTGCTTTAAATACCATGATAAATACAATGAAAGAGTTTCAAAACCTTTTAAATCAGATATAAAAAATATTTTCACTTTTACAATAACATAAAATGAAAAATTTTTAAAGGTAGAGAAGGTATCTGAAGCTTTTAGACAAAACTGAAAGTTAGGCAAGTAGTTCCTTTCAAACTTTATCTATTGAACCAATAATTTTTAGGTGCTTTTCTTTTATAATTTATTTTAACTTACATAATGAGATGTATTTGGTGCAAGAATTTGAGGTGTTCGTTATGCACATGGCGATGATGTTGGCATAATTAATAATAGTATTATTTACAAGCGGTTCTTCAGATTCAGATAAAGTTTTGTACTTGGAGAGATTTTATTTACTGATGTTCCAAATAATTAAATGATTTAGCATAGCCCATCAACAAGTTATAATTGCCTATATGTATTAAAGCTATAAATGATAATGCATAATTTTGTAAAATGTTTTGAGCATATTCTTTGATAAACAATGTTACTACAAATTGAATTTTCGAAATCAATTAATGAAACTCCTATATTAGAACTGAAATTCAAAATAATATAAGTGAACCTAGGTATCACTTTAATTTTTAAATTTTGAAGTAGTAATATATCAGAGCAGTTGAATTTGTGGCACTTTCAATTTAGAGCAATATAAAATTGTTTTGGTTTTTTGCATTAAAAAATGAAATATGCATACCTACTAATAATATTATTTAAATAATTAATCTTTACTTACAAAATCTATAAAACTAAAAAAATGAATCAATAATTATAATTACTTTTAGCGATGTTGGAGAAAGCATCTTTATACTGTTGTTTTTGTATTTTTCTACTATAACATCTTAATTTCATCAATTCCCTAGTAACATCATAACATTCCTTGATCAAATGTATTGTAAACAATATCAACCTAACACAAATTGAAATTCATGATTTTAAACACTAAAATTAATATAACTTACTAATCTATATCAATAGAGTAGATAATACTTTTCCTCCATTATTTCTGACGTTAAGAGGATTTACGTAAATTCATAAATCATTTACTGTTTTGTTGTTTCCTTGTTTTTTTAAATCCGCATCATATTTTATTTCATTTCATCAACTATATACTTATTAGATATCATACTGTGTATAGTACATAATATAACATAAAATATAGTAGACAGGTAATAGGTACGTAAGTACCTTTTTTATTAAATTGATTTTTATAAGTACCTATGTGTAAAGTATTAAATCTGCAATGGAAAATATATAAATATTATAAAATATAAATATATAAATACTTTTTATTATTGGTGTATTTAAATTTTAAATAAAAAGTATGAAAATATAAACATTTATTAATATATTTTACCTATGCCCAGGGAGACAAGTATTTAATAGGTATATCTACAAATAATTGATTGGATAAAAATATATTTAAATTAATCATTTACTCACTTTAATTTATATTAGTCTGTTCCATTCTTGAATACGGGGGACAATCGTTTCGCATCCCTATTTGGAGAATGACCAGTTACGCATTGAGTATGTTTAAAACAGATTATTTATGTATATACTGTATATGACCTGAAATTAAAATATTCCCCTAATGATTATACCATTACCTGCATAATTAGTAGCATTATTTGGGGAACGATAACTCATACAACAGCCCTAGCCTATTGTATCATAAATAAAATATTTATATATATTTAAAATTTACTGACTAAATAATATAGGACTAGCTGAGTCAGCCCAATCCGTCATAAAAACACAGATTCTGATTTCACTATCTTTACTTTTTTTAACAAAAATATTATACCATTCACACTTTGCATTCCACTGCATATTCAAACTCTCTTCTTTCGTATTTTGATTGATCTCTCTTTTATCTCCTGTTTCCTCATAGCATCCTAATTCCTGGATGCCATGATTGATTTCCTTCCATATATTTTTATATTCCCTCTTACTCTACACGAAACCATTCCCTGTTTCACATTTTACCTCATATATACTTAATCATACCACACAAAAATTTGAATAATACTGTTTAGTTCTGTATATCTTACAATCTTTATATACCAATGGTTGAAATATAAATCTATATATGTATATAAAAGTAAAAAATATACCTACTAGATATATTTCAACCATGCATATTATACCCATTGTTGTTATCACTGACTTTATAACATATTTTGTAATTCATTTATGCTTTTATTTTTCATTTTATAGCTCACTTGGTCGTTATTTATAATTAAAATAAATAAAATAAATACAAATTAATACTAAGCTCGTTAACTATAAAGTAAAAGAAACCAAATTATTAGATTGACACTACTGTAGTCTATACTAGATCATGGCTAAATTTCTATTTTAGTCATGTACTGGACTAATTTTTTTAAAAAGCCATTATTTAAAAAAAATTATCTAAATTTTAAAATAATAAATATTTATAATATTGTTGTAATCTATTTAGTTGTTATCATGGTATATAATATTAACAATATACCGGGGTTGACAAGTAAGACAGTGATTGGAACAAATGTTTTTTGGAATAAAAGGTAATATTATAACAAAAACTGATTGGAACAAGTATACTTTGGAATTTGTAAGGAACAAATATACCTAAAACACAGAACATTATAAGAACGATTAAAGATAATAACAATAATAATAATAAATAATGTAATCCGAGCAGTTGGTCACACTTATGTGTCTATGATTTTCGAATGAAATAATTTCGCAAGGGATAATCATTTATTCCATAATATGAACGTTGTTTTTTTTTATCATTCATTATATAGGTATAATATAATTATAATTGTGTTTATTACATATTTATCTTGTAGGTACATTTTTACTGTTTACGCTCTTCAATTTTAGTGAACTATTTTTACAGTATTCCTTTTTTTGGAATATACCTACTTAACTGTATCCGTTATTAATTGTACTCTGGATAATAAATTATTATACGATATTAAATTAATCAAGGTAAAATATCTTATTTATTTGTAATTTTATTTTTAACATTATTTAGATATTCTCAAACGTATATTAAAATATATTATATTATACTCAATACATACATTCTAGTATTGTATTTATTTCGTATGCATACTATTAAACTCTTTCGTAATCAGGTCTATGAAAAATTATTAACTGGAACTAATTGTAATCTGATCTGTAACCGTGTTTACTTATTATCAAGTACCTATTTACGATTTCAATTTTTAAATAGGTATACTATAATAAAATAATAACCCATGAAAGTGTATTAAAATAAAAATGTGATATAAGTTTTATAAGTACATATTACAAAATAATATAAACGAAATTATTATAATATAAACATATTATATACAATGAATAATTATGAAATATTATAATAATAAGTTAAAAAATTTAATAATTAATTCGTGGAGTATTCTGAAACAAAGTTACATAATGTTTTGGTTAGAAAAAATCCCGATTTTCGATTAAATGTTCAAATTTTTAAAATGTATTATTCCCCTTAATAGTCAAAAAGTAGTGTGACCAAATAAACCATTTTATGAGGATTCGTTGTCTTTTTATGGACACTATTCAGTCTCTTTTAAAAAAAAATTAAATGTAATCTTTCTTTATATTCTATGTTTGCAAGAATTATGGTTATCTAGTACTTACTAGGTAACTTACATAATATTTTATCTATGGAAATTGTTTTTTTATTATCATTTGCTGATGGATACATATCGTATTATTTGTCATCATGTAAACCTCGGTATAAACCTAAGTATAGTAAAAGTGGGTGTGCAGTATAAAAAATGTATTCAGACTTCTATTATTGTTGTAGTATTTGTTAATATTAGGTATACTTTCTTAGTGTTGTATCCAATGTCAATTGTAGTAAGTTTAATAATTTTCGTTTGTAAAGAACATTTTAAAAGTAATTAAAAATAGTCCTGTGTTAATACTACTTTTTATTATATTGTAACCCACAAAATTTGTTTAAAAAAAACATGTGCACCTATGTTTTATTTTTCTTATTTATATTTGAGAGTCAACAATAAATTCCAGTACGAGCAAAGGTGACTTATCTAAGTAAACTAGAATTTGCATATAAAATGGTTTTTTCTTTGATAACTTCTGATGTATTTAATTCTTTACATCCAATTTTCAATTAATGATTAAGGATTGAAAATTATTGTAATAATATCTACTAACCTACTTGATTTTGATAGTGTGATACACTACAAAAGCATAGAATATTCTAATATATGATAAAAGTATTTGATGAATCACATAGGTGAATCTGTAAATTAAAGTTAATAAGTAAATTATATAGGAACGTTTAAATATTATTATAATGTAACTATTATAGTGTAATGTATTTGTTGAATTTTTTTGGTTGTCACGCTAGACGAATAAAATCTTACAAGATTTTTATAAAAATTATTAGTAAAATATATTTTGTTATATTTACCTACCAATTTATATTACATCATTATTTATAAATAAATTAAATTATTGTTAATAATATATTGTTGGTTTATAATAAGTTCTCATAAATATTATTTTTAATAATTATAATTATATATTTTGAAATACAAATATTATTTATTGCTAATTTTCAATGTAGTTTTTTCTTTATTAGTATTATTACTTTTAATTATTTTGGTATTTTAAAAACTAATATGTAAGCTTATTATTGGTTAAATTTTTAAATTTTAATTAAATAACACTTGTGATTAAACACATTAAACACCTGTTTCTTTAGACTAATTTTTAAAACACAAATTTACAACTATAATTTTTATTACTTATTTGTATTTTTAATTTATCCAGAAAAACAATTAAAATGTCTGGTATTGAAGTTTTTTTATTATCATCTTATAGTTTTTACCAAAAATATTCGGTTTTCTAAAAATATATTGGTTGGTTAATGATTTTATATAAGTGGCATATTATACCTTAGCGGTTATTACTAAAAAATAAATGTGATATTGGCCCAACCCGAAATTATTGTTTACCAGTCAAGTTTTTCAACTAAGATGTTTGTCAGCTAAAATAATGATTTATAATCAGATATCCTGTTTTGTGAATTACCTTTTTTTTTTATAGAAATAGTTTTTTATTTATTATATTTTATTATCTAATCATGCTGAGGCCCAAAAGACAATATATTACATTTATAATATATAGTAGTTATTGACTGTTTGTTAAATTTATGTTATATAGTGATAAGTTAATAAGAAAAACTTAATTTATTTTACATTTTTACAGCAGATAAACATATTAAATTATTTTCTTAAAACAATATGCTAATACATTTTGTATTTTGCAATTGAAAACATGTGTTTTATGATTCAATAATTTTAAGTTATATTTAAATGTTTTATTGTAAATTATTCATAAAGTAACATACTACATATTTTTCTTATAGATTATTTAGGTACTAAAATAAAATTGAATAAAACTAAAATATCCATTATTTTTTTTTATTCATTTTCAGATATTTTCGTACTTGTAATTGGTGACAATGGATGGTAAATATATAATCAATAATTCTGCTATATCGGTAGCAATTGAATCTAAATCTAATAACTCTGTTCAACTAGATAGTTCAGAAATTATAAAATTTGAAGAGTCTAATGTACTAGTTAATGACGAAAACAAGAAATATATTATGGCACCTGAATCAGAATCAATTGCTTTTGAAGAAACTGAGAACATTGTAGTGTCTCAAAATGTAGAACTAGTAACAGAAAAAATTTACGAAGATGTTGAAAAAAACAATGAACATATACAATATGAAGATACTACAATGGCAGTTGATGATTCAGTACAAGATAGTTTGATTGAACAACCTACACCTAAATCAGATCATATAATAACAACGTCTGATAATAATTTAATAGAATCTACAGTTCCTCTACATGACAGTCTAATTAAACCTTTTTATGACCAAATTAAACCAATTAGTCAAAATAGTGTAGTAGAAGGAAGTCAGCAACAAGTTGTTGCTTTTTCTGAATCAGTATTGAATAATGATGTCAAAAAACTTGAAGACAAAGGATTTGATTTAGATCAGCAATCAGTTTTAAGTATAACAGATTCTAAACTAAAAGATTTAGTTATGAGAGATTTATCTGATGATCCATCACAAAATATTTGCCCACTACATATTGAAATAAAATCATCAGACTTCATAAAAGATGAAAAACAAAAGAAAATTGAATATCTTGAAAATATCTTGTGTGCAGCTGATAAAATAGTTATAGGAAAAGAGAAAACAACTGAAAATGCTGTTGCTGATGCATTGTCGATACTAGCAACTGCTGCACCTCCTTCTAATGAGACTGCAGATAGCATAGCATTAAATCCTATACAGTCAGTAATGCAAATCAAACAAAAAGAACCAGCCTGGTGTGATGTTGGTGTAATTAAAGGTACTAATTGTTTGGTGAAACAGTTTTACTCAGCTTCCGTCACGGATGAACATGAAAACATCAGCCTAAATAATTTGCCAAATTATATAAATAAATTAAAAATTGATATTCAACCAGGTACAGCATACAAATTTCGGGTAGCAGCTATAAATGCTTGTGGCCGTGGAGAATGGAATGAGATATCTGCATTTAAGACCTGTATTCCAGGTTATCCAGAAGCACCATCTGCTATTAATATTATAAAAGTACCAGATGGTGTGCGTTTAACATGGGAAGCTCCTCCTATAAGTTCTGGTAAAATTTTAGAATATTCGGTTTGTATGGCTATCAAAAATCCTAAGGAGGGACAACCACAAAGTCCAAAACCTACAACAACAAATTTTAACTTTGTTCGTGTATATTCTGGTCTTCATAATGTTACTGAGGTCAGTCATGAGTCACTTAGTGCAGCACTTATTGACAGAACTAGTAAACCCGCTATTATATTTAGAATTGCAGCAAAAAATGAAAAAGGATATGGGCCAGCAACTCAAGTCAGGTGGTTACAAGATAGAAATGTGCCAGGTTCAAATGAGAATACTTCGTTAAAAAAAGCAAAGAGTGTTAATTTGTTAACTGGAGATTCCAAAATTCCTAAAATATAATATGCTATTCAATAGCACATGCTTACAACTTAATTATTATTACTATTTATACTCTATTCAAAATGAGATCAGTAGTCAGCGGCCAACTTGTGTGCAGGAGTGAGGCATCGTTCCGTGCTGTCGTCCCGAGTGACTCCGTTTACGAGATCTTTGTATCATTATAGTATTAACCACTAAAGTTAACACATAATTTAATATTCATTGTGCTTACTCGGAGATCGGCGTCCAGTGCGATGTAGCTTATTATTTCATATGTCGCAGTCCATACCATGGTGGCCTTGGTGGGGGAACCGGTTGACGTTATATGATCAAAACATGTCGCCACCAACTAATGATCTCATTTTAAATAAAGTATAGTACATAGTAATCCAAGTGTTTAAAACATTAAATGAGTTGACATATTTGGGAATAATATATCATAATAAGAATAATAGTGTATTAAATACTTTTTTTTGGTTCAATATGTATTTTATTATTTAAATACATTTAATGTAATATCTGCAGTGTAATGCATATATAAAATTTTCAAATTTATTACATATTTATCTTAATAAGTAGCTAATAAAATAATAGAGACTATTGATATATGTACTATTTTTATAATGTATAATATACAATATGGATTAATAAAATATATTTCTATTGATATTTCAAATAAAGATAAAATTTGTATTTGATTATTTAATATAGTTGTGTAGTATATATTTTTAATGTTTTAATTTAGGTGATAATTGTTTAGCTAAAAGTAATCAAGTACCAATTGTATTGTTGTGGAAAGGTTTATTTATGCATCTGGTGGGAACATGTTGGAAATATCTTCAGGTACCGGTCAACATGTATAATCTTTTGTTTCAAACATTGCAAACATTGAGTTTCAGCCTACCTAATTTTACCAAATTCTCTTAGACTGTATAAATATCTATAAAAAAAAATATGAGTTTGCCAAATGTGTTACTAGAATAAAATACATTTACAATTTCACTTCGAATACTCTTTTATCTTTCCTTTTTTTAAACCGCTCTCATCTAAAATAAAAGTTAATAACAATATTATGTGACAGAGTAGTCTATCATAAATTAGTCTTAAAAACAACAGTGAATGATAATTATTGTATTTAAAAGAACTTGGCCATTTTTAGTGTCATTGAATTTTTCTATATATGTTATAATATATATAATTGTTATTATAAGTATTTTTATTTTTCTATATCATGAAGTCAATTTAAAAGAATTATTAAAAATAAAATTATAAATATATATTATGTTTGAAATTGATAGCAAAACCAAAAGCAGAATAATTTTGATAAATTCGCTATTACCTATTTATTTCATAAACCTATACATTATATGTATAAGTATATTTAATTAGTGTAAATGGAAACATTTATAATTTAATTTATTTTATTAGAGATAAAATTAATTATTCAATAATTCAATTACATAACATATGGAATAGTATAACAATAATAAATTGGTTCTCAAATAAAGTTATGTTTTACATGATAATGACTAGCATTTTTACATTAACCGGTCAATATGTATTAGATACAAAAATACTTAACACAAGAATTTATTCAAAAAATATGTTATAGAATAAATTAACAAATCGATACTTTTAAAATAGATATCACATGTAAATGTTAGCAATTATGAAAATATATATAATGCAGCCAAAGAAATTATTTAATAAAAATAAATACTAATGTAGGTAATTAAAAAAAAATAAGTATACCTATATTATATAAAATACAAAAATAATGTAGGTACAATAGAAACAATAATTTTTGTCCATAGATAAACTTAGAATTATTGACAAATAATTAGTAAATTAGGTATAATAATTATTATTTAAATTGTATATATATATATATATATATAATATACGACTATGTATTATTCCTACAATTAATGTCAATTTGAAATTTAAAGTGCTAATTAAAATAAATTAGTATTACTTACAAATAAATTAATATATTTTATCAATAAATACAAATTGTATATAAGAACGAATATTAAATTTAATTTTAAATTCACTTCATGATTGTATCTAGCAGTGAAATTTTTTTTTTGGGGGAAGGTTGGGAAGAAGAAATTAATTTTCATTATTAATAAAAAGAAGAAAAGATAAAAGGTCATTTTTGGATTAAATCTAAGTTACTGATATGTTGAATAAAACCTAAAGTGAATTTTTTTTTTCTTTGGGTGGAGGAGAAATTTTTCTTCCTCACCCGTTTATTCTCCACTGTAATTAATTAATTTTGACATTTCTGTTTTCGACTTTTATTACTTAATAAATATACATATATACATAAAAAATAACTTTGTTTATTACTTAATTAATATTTGTTCTCTATATAATTATAATAATATACATAAATAATAAATATATAAAATTATATATTAATGTAGGAATATTGGGGTTTATTTTAAATACAACACATATCATTGTTATAGATTTAATTCAATGTTAAAATTTATGATTTGTTTTCTCAAGACGCCATTCTGTATAAGCAATTCAGGGGCATTGCTAACTTAAACAGTAACTTTAACTTTAAACTTAAACATTTACTTAAAGTGAAGTTATACTTTATTGTGTTTTAAAATCATGTACCTAATATGGAACTGTCTATTGTTTATTGATCTGAGATGTCGATCATATTTTTAAGTTTATATAAGTATATAAATTACCTATAGTATACATTAAAAACGTGGGAAAATGTATATTGTAAAGTTTAGATGTTAAAAAGTAGTTAATAAAAAAAATGTTTTTAGAAAAATTTCTTCATTAAAAAAATTGAAAATAAAAATAAAAATATTTTAAGTTACAATACAATTCTCCTGAAAACAATGTTTATATAACATATGGCTATAATAAACTTTATTATTATAATATTGAATATTTAAAAATAAATGAAATATCTGGGTTTAATCACAATATACCTAGTATAGAACATTTTACGGCCAACATTCAGGCAAAATCTAGCAATATTTAGGGCTGTCTGGTTATTGTACGAAATACATACAACCAAACAGTTCCTTTTGTACTCAAGATCTTATATATTTAAAATTATATATAGAATATATAAACTAATATGAAGCTATGGAGGTATGGTTAATTATTAAATGAAATGCAAACATGAAAAAAATCTCACTACAAATATTATGGTGTTGATGTGAATTATATTGGATATAAACAGGTTGATTTTTTCTGAAGGTATGTAATATGCTTATATATATTTTTATGACATTTAAGGGGGGTTCACACTTCATCGTGTCGTTCTTTTTGATGACTGTGCGCTGAAATTTTATCAGTTACCAAGTATACCCTTGTACCGGTATAACTCCTTATCAAAACAGCAATATCAAAAATATTAAATTCAAGTTTGAACAAAATATTGACTATTGAGTATTAACTACCTACTAGTGTCTACTACTTGTTATACTATTTCATATTTGTACGTCTACTATTTGTTTATTGGTTGTTACTACAATGTCACTAACAAACAAACGAAAATTATATGAATATCTATTACAGGAATACAATTACCAAATATATAGAAAAAAATTTTAATTTTATCTTGTGCAATGCATTTATATGAAAAATATTCTAATAATATAGAAAGAAGGTAAACTGTAAACATAATAAATAAATACATACATATTAAATAATAATTATATAATATTATACATCTAGGTATAACAACCACTGGAAAAATGCCCAATGGACAAATTTTATTTTTTACTTACATAACATGAATAAAAATAATGTGTATTATGAGTGATTTGTTTTTTTTTATTTTTTAGATGGTCTGTTAGGCCAATGTTACAAGAACGTATTTATCTTGCATAGTCATTTCAATACTATGATTAATGAACATAAATTATCGAATTCAGACCTTATTTTTAATTTTACCAGAATGTCACCATCAAGTTTTGAAGATCTTATCGTTTTAATTGGTCCATCTCTGCAAAGGATTCCTTCAAGACCTGATATTTTGTCTGTTGGAGAAATTTCAGCTGCTACTTTAAGGTTTGTTTATACAATTTATTAAAATGAACTTTAATTTAATAAAAATGATTATTTGTTTAATAGATATCTTGCTGCTGGCGATAATATGGTTGATATAATGTTTAATTTCGGAATTGGTAAATCAACTGTTTCAAAAATCATTTTAGAGTGTTGTAATGCTTTATGGAACGTATTGATAAAAATGATGTAAATATATTTAATGTGTATTCATTTATATATTTTTTAAAATACTTACTAAAATCTTATGACAAATGTTATTAATTTCAGTTATTATTTGTACCTAGTGAAAATGGATGGGAAAAAATTGCACGGGATTTTGAAATCAAGTGGCAAATGCCTCATTGTGTAGGAGCTTTAGATGGAAAACATGTTATTCATCAAGTACTTATATTATATTAAAAATTAAAACAGATCAAATAACTTTTCATAAAACATTTAATTTAAATTTTATGCACTATCTTCAGTAAAGCTGTTTCATTAATGTTTTAATTTTTTCCAGGCGTTTCCAAATAGTGGTTCCATAAACTACAATTATAAAGGCACACATAGTACCATTATTTTGGCACTATGTAATGCCAATTATAATTTTACATGTGTTGACATTGGAATGCCAGGCAGGTGTAGTGATGGAGGAGTTTTCAGGGCATCTGAAATGGGTAGACGAATACTACAGAATGATTTTAATTTTCCTAAAGCTTCACCTATAAGTGAACATTTTAAAGACTATCCTTATTTCATTGTAGCAGATGAAGCATTCCCACTCTTACCAAATTTAATGAGACCATATCCAGGACGAGGAACTTGAAACTTGCCTTTGAAATCTACAATCTTTAATTATAGGATATTTATTAAGTAAAAATTAAATAATTGTAATTACTAGAGGTCAACTGAATACAAAATCTAATAGCGATAATTTAACAGATTTTTTTATATTTTCAGATTAAGCAGGGCAAGGAAGTGTATTGAAAATTGTTTTGGAATATAAGTTTCAAGATGGCGTATATACTGAAGAGTAATTATTGCTTCTCAGAAAACTAATGGGTATCATCAAAGCAACTGTGGTTCTTCATCATTTCATAAAAAAAAAAGAAACTGAGTCAGGTAATATAAATTTTTTTTTTTTGATTACCTAACGTATACAAAAATTTTATATATTATAATTTTATTATTATATTATAAAAACAACAAAATGAAAACCCTTTGCACGCATTTGAATTTTTTCTATTACTATTATTTTATTTTAAAGGTTTATACACATATTACTCACCTACATGTGTTGGTGAAACTGAAAGAATCATATACCAAAATGCAATCAGTTTAGTTCCAGTGGGTCAAATGGGATCAAATTTTTACGACCAAAATTCAAAAAAAGTTAGGTCAAAATTAACCGATTACTTTGTCACAGAAGGTTGTGTTCCATTTCAATATGACAATGTATAATGTAATTTTGTAAAAAATTCTATACATAATTATTATTATTATCACAAATGTAAAATATTTTATTAAAATAATAAACAATGTTTACCTATTAATTTAACACAGCTAAAATTTAAAAACAACTTATTTATAACAAATTCAGGAACGTTATTTCTTTATCACTGTAATTTACTTTAGTTAAATATAAAAAAAACCTTAAATGTTAAAAAACTAATTGTTAATTTCTTCAATGACCATAGCAATCAGTTTTCCTTGAAGACAAATTTTTTTCTTTTTTGGTAATTCTGACATTGAAGTTGCCAAATATGAAGTAAACTTGGTATCATCATTAGACTCAGGCTCAAGAAATAAATGATCAGGAGGTAGAATAGGTCTACTATGCTTAAGTTCTTCAATAATTATTGCCATGTGACTTTCCATAGCAGATCCTGTTAATATTAAACATTTAATTTTTATTGATTATAAAATAAATAATATTCTAGTGTACAAAAAAATATTCTGGGAAGATACTTCATGAAGTGGTTAGAGTTTCAGGGATGAAGTATAGAAAAATATCAAATACATACTTTTTATGGATTTCCTGTCTTGTTTTTCATTTGAAGTATTTCCGATACATTTAGGTTACAGGTTATCAACAGTACTATGCAAAAATTTTTACATAATGAAATAAGAATATAAGTTTATATTTCTAAATAATTAAAATTTTTACCATTTTTCAACCACTAAAACCTTTTCTAGGAATTTTTAATTATTTAAATATGACCATTCTTTTTTACCACCTGAAGCACCACTTGCTCCCAATTTTTTTTTCCTGGTGTATCTTTCTAAGATACTTCCAGCTCTTTTTTAATCCTTGAATAGAATATTTGCCTAAACATTAGAACAATTTATCATGACTAATAATAGCATATGATTAAACAGATTTTCATACCATCAAATTGGAGGTATATTTTGTTCCATAAATTATTTTTTATATTTTCCGATCTTTCTCCTAGTGACATTTTATGATTCCAAAGTGGTCTGCTTACTTCTACTGAAGTAATGAGATTAATCATATCTTCTTTGGAAACTCCTACAACTTTATGGTCTGTATTAGAATTCAATTGTTCTTTAGGAATATCTATAATAAAAACAATGGTTATTTATAGGTAGTGTAAATGTAACACAAATAAAATTTGGAAATATTTGTTGGTGATTTGTCTTGTAATTCATCATTATCTGATAATGAATCAAACAAAGAACGAATATTGGTAGAGGTAGATGGATGGCTATTTGGAACAGTACCAGTATTTTCAACTCTTTGTACAAACTGAGTATTTTCTGTAAATATTAAATATACAGTAAAACTAAACCTGGTTATCAATAAATTTATGAAAGTATTATTTTTATACTTTGAGAGCAAACATGATTCTTCACCAATTCTATTACAAAAACATTACAGTCATAATAGAATTTCCCCTAAAAGCATTAAAGCAAGATGTCAAAGCAATGAATTAAGTGATTTAATGTTTATAAAGACAATTTAAAAATTAAAGGTATGCATGCATTAAAATACAAAATGTTCTATAGTTTACAAAAGGTAAAATAAATTGAATGTATTTAAAAATATAGTTAAATTATATATGTAGATACAATCGTAATTGTGCACAGACTCTAACCGCAGATGCAGCATAGAAAATAAAGCAGCCCACTTTTTATTTAACCAGCTCAACTTTTATATAATTGTTCTATTTAATTTTTATTAGATATTAGTCTTAATTTACTACAGTCTATAATAAAAAATATATTAATAGAAATCATTACTAATATTAGTTACTGCTTGTAAAATATAATATTCAATTAAATAATACAAAATATATATAGGTAAATAAATAAATGAGAAATTATTAACTTAATATTATTAGTTATTATAATTATAATTAGTACACATCGGCCGGCCAAAAATAAGCGTTCCAAGATGATACTTAAGTTTATATATAGTTACATTCCTAGGTGCAAATATTAATCGAACCATAAGAAATTGCAGATGCAGCATATGAACCATCTACGGTACCCGTGTGCATGAATTATACGCAGGATACAATATTAATAAAAGTTAAGTCTACTTACTTTGAAAAATGACATTGGTAATATGAATCGTACGTCGTATGATAATAATAATAAAAATAAATAATTCGACTGTTGTAGTGTTGACTGGTCGTAGGAAAATTAAAATATTTATATTTAAAATTTTGTAGTTATCAATTTTCTGCGGAGCTGTTAACAAAAAAAATGTAACCATACGGTTAAAAGTTGAATATATTCAACTCTGCTGTAACTTTTGGTTACTATGGTAACGAGTAATAAAATAACTATATACTATATAGTATACCTCAATGGAACTGCGTGGTTAAGCCAATCAGAAAAAAGTATTTTACACGACACGTCAAAACAGGATGAAGTGTGATCTCTGCTTTAATCATTTAATTAAATCTAAAATATTACTGAATATTTAAAAATAAATGAAATATCTGGGTTTAATCACAATATACCTAGTATAGAACATTTTACGGCCAACGTTCAGGCAAAAACTAGCAATATATAGGGCTGTCTGGTTATTGTACGGAATATATACAACCAAACAGTTCCTTTTGTATTGTATTGAACAATTTAATAATTGACGACCTAATTTCACTTTACCAAAA
>JAIPRL010006764.1:0-26007 GCA_025469235.1 Pemphigus obesinymphae
ATTTATATTATTGTATTGTTTTTTTTTTTTTTTATGAAGTTCGGTTCGGGTTCGATATTTTAATTGAATAGTTCGGTTCGGTTCGGGTTCGAATAAAAAATTAGAAGTTCGGTTCGGTTCGGGTTCGTGAAAATTTTAAAAAGTTCGGTTCGAGTTCAGTTCGATCTCAAAAATCTGGTTCGTAACATCACTATTTTAATGTAATTATTATTGTTATCACTGGGACAATGTGCATATTATCAATATGTTTAAACTGAACAAATGCATCAAAAAATATAAATGGTATTGTCTTTAAAAGACGTAACTTAATTTATATTGATTTAAATATACATTTTTATCCGTATTATATTATTATTTACTATTATTCTATTAAATTTTTTTGCACAATTAATTGTGTTAGATAATACTGCACGATGGTATATATTATCATTGAATTGGTTAAAATTTAATGAATTTTATTTTCTTGAAATTTTTAATTGTGTGCAAAACAAAAACATCTATATCTTTTAAAAAATATTGTGTAGGTAATAACAATATTCCATTTATTATGATGTGCAACTTTAATTATAAACTATTTATACCTATTTATATATATATAATACTATAAAACAAAATTGTATACAATTTTACTTTAGATACAAGATAGAAGATATAATATTTTCTACTTAATCTATTAATTTATATCATTTATTATATTAAACCTGGTTGACATTTTTTTCAACCAATACATTATTTATTTTATTTAAAATTTTAAATATATTAATACAAATTGATAACATATCTAACGTACCAATTTTAAAATATTGATAAAAATAAAATTATATTTTTTTATTCGAATATTTAAAAAAAGGTCATCAAATTTTTTATATATATACATTCAAGGTCGTCGAATTTTTATGGTTAATTAAGAGATAAAAAATGAATATTATATAATTGAGCAATAATCGATGCTAGGTTCAGTTTAAAGTCGATTTAAACTTAAGGGGATTGGAAGCGGCAATCGTCTGTTTCTTCAGTAGCGGCTCATGGATAAAATATCTGGTGGTGCACAACCAAAAATTACCACTGATTATTAACAAATATATTAACAATATTATATTATGTTATTTCTCTAAAATATCAATATAATAGGTAGGTACTAATGGGACATACATGAAATATTACGTTACGATTAGTAGTTAAAAAGAAATTATTAGACACCTGTTAACAAAAATGATCCAAAATAATTTTTGGGAGCACTTCGATGTAATTTTGTATAATGTATTTCAACAAAGAAGTTCAATATTTTATTTTTTAATTAGTTGTTACTAATAAATGAAACTGTATATTTTACAAAAAGTCTCGGTGTTTCCCTCAAAATATTTTGTTCTTTAAATTTGGCAATATACAGTTTTAAATTCAAATTTAATCTAATCGCCACAATTTTTTATTAACATACTTAGTCCTAGATTGCCTATTAGACAACAACAAGTGCGCGTGTAGCGTCCTCTTAAAAAATCTAAATATTTAACACCTAAATGATTTTTATTTTTAAAACCTGAATTAACCACAATTTGTTGTCCACAACCCCAACACAAAATTCTGGTTAACCCGAAACCTGAATACATTTTTAAATTTAAAAAAAAATGTCATAAATGTTATTTATACGTATACACGAGTCACATGAAAACAGCTAATTACAATAAAATGAATTATGTAATACATACGTATGTAATGAATGCGACCTTCGTTATAGTCGCAAAACATAACATAAACAATAAACCCGTTTGTCTATGAAATCACTACATAATAAAAAAAATAATTGTCGTGAGACAACGATTTTTATGTCTTACAATAATTTCCTAGTCCTATTATTATGATATATAATATATATAATGATACTATGATTTCAGATGTTAGATATTATAATATGTAACAATATAATAAGTATATAAACAAGTCAATAGACCATAGGTAATATTTTAATTGAGGATAACTATAATTATAATTATATAATATATAATATATACATTATACATATAAATAATTAGATGTGAATAACCATTTCATATTTTTTGCAAAACTGAATAATTTTATCTTTATGTTTAATATGCGATTTATTAATTCCATGCACAATAATTTTTTAGATGTTTTGTATAAAGTTTTTAGATTAAATCCAATTTTTGTTGGTCTGTATACATTTATATATATATTATATACATTTTATAAATATATATATATAGGTAGTTGGTTAGCATTTGGATGACATTGTGAATAATATAACCCGGATGAATATTTTAGGAACATTCGTTTGCATTTGCGTTGTGTTTGTACGAGTGAAAATTTATCATACATATTGAATTTTCCATTACATTTTAACAAAGTTTACGAATTTTTTCTTGAATACCATTGGTACGATTCGAATCGTTTTAAATAGTTGTACGACTATAATTGAATACATTTCATCGCTTAAACATATTACAATAATTTTGAAATACATTTTTGTTTCTAAATTTTTTTTTGCAAAATTTAAATTACTTAATACATACAGTAAGTATTTTTGTGAAAAATGTGACATTGCATAATATAATAGTATTTAGGATGTAAGCTTTCGTTTGATTGAATCAGAATCCTGCACTTTTGTGAAAAGTGTAAATATATCCATATATCCATATATATATATATACGGATCTCAATTTATATTTCCGAGTATTAAAAAAAAAAAAATCCCGAAAATATATTATATTTTTAAGATCCATATATATTGTGGTATATACGCACAGCAAAAACATAAACCGATCATAGATAGGTATATTATATTTTGTGTAATCCGAGAGATGCGAAAATAAAATAAACCCCTCTTGTGTCCTCCAAAAAAATGAACCTACCAAAAAAAAAAAAAAAAAAACAAACAAAATATATATAAGTCGTTTGGGATCAGATTTACATTTAGGTGTTTTATTTCTTTCTTTATTCGATTATAGAATTTTCGATGCTTGCGTAACCCCCACATACAAGAGGCCACAGGAGACAGTATATATACCTATATAAATTCCTCTATTGGGTCTTTATTCTATTTGCCATATTATATTATATTATTATTGTATTATTTCTTTTTTCTTATATGATATTTTAGAAATGCTCGTATATATTATATTTAAGGACTACATATAAGGAGCATATCTAGATTGTTTGCACTCAAACCGTAATGCGTAACATGCAGCCACCCACACAGCATATTCTTAATCTTTATAACAACACAAAATAACCGTGAAATTTATAAAAGACAAAAAAAAAAAAACTCGCGCACAAAAGACACGGAACGGGTCCCGAATTTTTTTCGTATACCGAAAAAAGGATCGAAACCCATAATAACGGCTACTGCAGATATTCGCGAACAATATAGGTACCACCGCATGCGCAATAATATACGTGCGTTTTTTTTTTTTTTTTTTTACACTCGTGTGGTGTGGTGTGAAATTCGATTGTGTTTTTGGGTAGCACGGTAGCTGCGAGTAGAAATTTTTGTGTAACTTTGTGTTCCTGTACATAATATTTTATTGCCTATATGTTCAATGATATGTTATGGTAAAAAAAAAAAAAAAAAAAAAAAATCGTTTCCGCTATTGCGTATACATAGGTATATTGCACCACGGCGTATATATTCATCCGCAAACGACCGGCACCCCGCCGTAACTGAAACCGCCATAATACGCCGAAAAAATCTGCTCCTTTTTTTTTTTTTGGGATCAATTTGTTTTGCGTACGACGTGTGTGTGTGTGTATTTTTATAAAATGAACTATTGCAAAAACGGATTTTTATTTGATATTTATAAGCCGAGCGAGGAATTTATTTATTGGTTTTACAATATTTATTTACTTCTCTGATTGAAACGGCTTTTTGGGTGGAAGGAGTCGAACAGGAGTTTTGGACCAAACGACGGTTTTAATATGGGTAACAAATTTATTTTAGACGACACATATTATGTCAGAGGTAATTTTTTTGATTTTCCCATGGTTATCATGTAACATGGTTTTCTCAGTACAAACTACTATTCCTGTGACGGGAAAATTTTATAAATTTGTATATTTTTGTTTTAAATATAGAATAGAGCTCTTATATGGGTTACTAAATATTATCGAAATAAAATACATGGTGACGTATATAAATTTAAATTATTTTTCTAATTGATAGTTTTAGTGTTTTAGCTGTGTTCAAAATTATCCTGTATACCTACTACTTGCAGTATCTTATCAGTCAGGCGAAATTCTTCCACTTCTTACTTGTCACATTTTTTTATTATTATTTCCATGCGTGAATAATTATATGGGTTATTCTTTTTTGAGACGATCATATATTTATACTATTACATAAATTCCGGGTTCAATAATTTAGGTCATTCACTTGATATATGTATTTATTATTAAATACGTTAATTGAGTGTTCACTTTGTGTCATCAGTAGATATAATGCGTTCAAGCATGACATAATTACGTAATCTCTAATTACACACTACGTATATATATATATATATTATATATTGGATGTGGGTCGAACTTAAAATTTAGGTGTCGAACCGTACTATAAAGGTTAAGATGAAATTCGAACTTGAATCGAACTTTTAGTTTTAATGTCGAATCTAAACTCGATCCGAACTTCCTAATTCGCACCAGTAATGCCTGAAGAAATTTTTAAAGGGAATTACCGACAAAATACATTTTAAAAACGTAAATAAGCAAAAAAAAAAAAGAGAAGCCAATAACTTTATTCTGTAGATGAATCTATATACTTTTACGACGAAATACTTCCTTAATAACGTAAATAAGAAAAAAAGATTGTTATGTTAGTTAAGTGACGAACTTGAACCTATTCAAAAAATGTTTGAATTTGAATAGTTTGTCCAAGTTCGAACTTTTTAATCAAGTTCGGCTTGGTTAAAAATTTTACAACGGGTTCGACACTCGAACGCGAACTTATAAATATTAAAGTTCGATAGGATTTTTCGATTTATATATATATATATACATATATATTGTAATTAATTTTATTTATATTTTCATATACGAGTAGTCCTACATTTTTAACATATATATATATATATATATATATCTTTAAATGAAAACTTTATACAAATTTCAAGTATTTCGTCATAATATAGTTTATATATAATTACTTTTCAAATAAAAGTTATTCGAATTAATTTAAAATACACTGCTATAGAATCAAATTATAAATTAACAGTGATGTTTTGATCGAATATTAATTTAATTACAATTCACAGTCTTATATAGTAAATATTATTAACTGATACAATAAAGTATTTAAATCCATATACGTATTAAAAAAAATACACATTCCAATTTTTAATATTTTTTTAATTATATAAATATATAATATATTTTTTATATTTTTGTATTGCCCATTGGATGTGTTTTTTTTACATAACCCATGTTTTATATTTGTTATTTATCTTATTAAAATATTGTTAAAAAAGTATATATTATGTTTTGTGTTCTAGCCTGTTTTAAATAAAATATATTATATATAAATAAGTAGTTACGAAATATTTTAGATTTATATTGGCCGAGGGAGTATTTATTTTGCTTATAATATACTCTGTGTAAGGTATATCTTAAGTCTTAAAAAATCGAGGGACATTTATGTTTATATTTTTGACAGTAGCGAGTCAATGGAGTGGGCTGCAACCAGCGTAGCGATCACCGTCCGTTATCTCAGTTACAATTCCTTGAAATATCTTGATTTTTACGTGATGTTTCACCATAAAAATATTTATGTGATCCTATATTGATAACACAGACGTCCGGATATGAATTGATTATACGGACATTGAAGAAATATATCCCTGCGCTTATATTTTTAAAAATCAGGTATTTGATCAATGTCCGGCTGGTGGGGTATATATTTTTATATATGGCGTTTATTTTAGAAGTATTCAATTAATTTCATTGTAATAATATCTACTTTAAATACAATTCGGGAAAAGTATTTTATTATGTATAGTTATGATATATATTTTAAAATCTATAACATATAGGTACTTTTCCTCTATTTATTATAAGTTATTGTTTTAATGTATTTTTTAAAAGTTCAATTAGAAATTACGGTTAAAATATTTTTAAACAATTTACGATGGTTAAAAATTTTCAAAATTATTATTTTTTTTTTTTTTGGTTGGGGGTTGGGTAAATACACACACGGAATTGTTGTTCATGTTTATCGGTTATAAGTAAAATGTAAATAAATTAACACTTCGATAACCGCACTATATAGCCTAAAGATATACCGCACTATATACCTATGCGCAATATATTTTTTCCCATTATATCAAATAATTTTTCCCGTAAATTATCCTGACCGAACCATTCATTAATGATAATCGTACGGATCAAAGTTTATGGTATTAACATTGCGTGATAAATTCTGAATCCCAAGGTCATTGGTTAAATAAAAATGAAAAAAATAACTACACTTGTTGTGATATCTGCAGTAAGACCCGCTCTAAGGATACGACTTCTCTATATTATATTGCTCGTAATACATGGAAATACGTAATTTTACGTCTATGATTATGATTATTTTGTGTACTTGTTTACTATAATCAGCAAAAACAGGACCGACAATATGATAATGTTGTCGGTAGTAGGGATATTCAGTCGTGTACGCGGTGCTGTGCGGAACGCGGCGATCGGCAGTGTGATTTCTATCAATACAGTGTTGTGTTCCTCGGTGATATCCAAAAAGACCAACGATTCCACCGCCACGCCGTTCCTATTGTATATACCTATAGGTTAAATGCCAATCAGAAGAATCCGAAGACGTTTTTATGCAAAAATGTCTTGACAGGTAATGCCAATCGTTAACAATATAATATTGGTTTAAAATTAAAACACTATCTAATATAATATAGAATGAATCATATTATATTTCCCAATAAATAGAGAATGTATACAGAATGTAACATAGGGACATAAGATTCAAAAAAAAAAAAAAAAAATTATTTAATAGATAAAAGTACCTACTACATTAGGATATTAACAGTAAGTACCGCAGATGTATTCTGAAAAATATCAATATTCTTGATCTTTATTTTTATATATTTATAGGTACACCAATATTAAAATATGTACGTACCTATACCTACAATAAATTAATAATATAATGCAATATATTAATATTTTTATTTTTGTCGAAAATAACATGGCAATATGTTGGGTTTTTCTATACGTTGTCAATGATTTTGGTTTCTCAAAGTTTAAATATCACGTGACAGGTGGAAAAAAACATTATTATGAATTTTTTTCAGGAATTTTCATATATATAGCCGAAATCGCGATATCTCAAATCAATATGTTGCAAATTTGTTCTCCCGAACGATGTCCAAATCAGTGGCGCAACTACGGAGGTGCTAGGGGGTGCTGAAGCACCCCCAATTTTATTTTAAGCACCCTCAAGTTCCATGTCATTCTAATTTCAAATATCAGCTATAATTTTACCAATGTAATTTTATTTATTAAGATTTTACTATTAGTTATTTTTTTTCAGCATCTTACAGCAGTAACTAAGCAGTTACTAATTTAAGTATAATAAACATTGAGAGAGACTTAGCTAATGACATTATTCCAGACGAAATCTTGAACACATTTGCTAATACCGATAAGAAATTATGTTTGACTCTTTAAATTTTAAAAAAACTTAAGAAAATATTATAAGTAATAAAAAATAAGTTACATTTTTTTTCAAAAATGGTATTGTAAATATAATGATCGTATAATCTAAATATTGGCAATATGTAATGTTATTGGTTTGGGGGTGTGAGGGTGGAGCTCCCAAAGACATTATAAGCAATTCATAATAGTAGCACCCCCAAGATTTTAACTCTAGTTGCGCCACTGGTCCAGATGATATTTTTATAATAATTGTTTTCTTACTATATGGAAGTCGTTTGGTTGCAGAAACCTAAAGAAAAAACACGGTTTTTTTCCTAAAAATGTTTCTTATGTAATAAAAAATATTAACAATACAACGAGAACGAATCAATTACGGTATAATATACGCTCGTTTTGCCTATACGCACTGTGTGTGTTCTGTCTAATGCAAAAACGCAGTGTTACGCAGGATTACGCAAACGCAAATGGACGAATTTGGAAATCTCTAATTACGACACAGATTGGTACTCGAACTAATTGTAATATAATACCAAAAAATTGGGTACGTATATATTTATATTATTCAGTATTTTACTGAGTATATTATTGGACAGTGCAGTGGCGCAACCTTAGAATTTTCTAGGGGGAAAATTGATCCAAAAAAATTCTCATAGTAAAAATTGATTTTTTTAAATGTTATACATTTATGCTCTTATAGTAAATTACGTATTTTACGGTTGGTAATTTTATTTATATAACCATATTTTGATATGATCTTTGGTTATATCGAATAAATCCAAACGATGATTAATATTTTAATATTTGCATTTGGTATAATCATTTTTAAATGTACAATATTAGCAATATTTGAGTACATTCATCACTCTTGAAAATAAACTTTTAATAAATTGCGTTTATTATTTATTTATTTTGTACATATCGACATTCGACACTAATAAATTTGGTTCCATTGAAAGATTTATTAATGAATATTCGAACGAATATCACATGTCACGTGTTGACAATTTCATCGACTATCGTAATGATTTATATATTTCGGAATCATACGACCGATCTCCCCCACGAAATCACGTCGGACACACCTCTACACCTATTATAATGCATCTCCCTCACAAAAAGCAGTTATTTAAAGTACGGGAAGCAGATGATAACGCGAATAACGATAACTGTGCGATATGATAATGGCAGTATCATAATAGCGTACAGAACCCGAGTGGAAACTGCGAGTTTTCTGCGGAAATTACAAAAGCACTGTGAATAAAAATAACCATAGTAATAAAACAGAATAATTGGAATCAAAAAATAATACTTACATATATTGTTAAACGTTATAACAATTCCAAAATGAATTTTTTATTCATAATTTACATTATAATGAGGTTATATATATATATATATATATATATATGTACGTTTAAACGTTAATTAATTTGTACGGTTATTGTTAATTTAACTAATACAGAACTCGGTAGAAACTTCGAGTTCTCTGCGCGTTTTATAAAAACGAAAATGATAAAAAAGAAAAATAATCTGGGTTTAAATTAAATACCTATTATACATTTTTTAACATATAATATATTAAGTAGATACCTACCTAATATAAGGAATAATAAAAACATATTTTATCATCTGTAGTTATATTGCATCTATAAATTTTTACATATTACAATATATACATATAGATATATATATATATATATATATACCTATATATATATAATATATATATATATATATACACACACATATATAAACAATACTAGCCAGAATTTCTGGGCTTGTCATTGATATTAATTGATATAAATTTTCGAATTTATTTTCCACTCTTAAACATATAGATACAATATATCCCAATTACTATTAATATTATTAATTACATAATTTACAATAATATATATTTTCCAAATAATAGTAAACATTTGTCTATTTAAATTAACATAAATATTATTTTGTTATTGTTATTATTATTATAATTAAGATATAATTAAAAATTACACGTAAAACTAAAAAATGTGAAATTATATACGTTTTATTACATAACTTCTAATTCCACATAACAAATAGTATTCATATCTATATATATATATTATAAACAGTCAATATTTTTGAATATATACTTCTGGAAATAAATTGTGTCTGTTTCTATCTATTACATTTAAACTAAATAACAAGGTTCTCAATATTAAACTATTTTATAATTATTTATTACTATAATGGAGATTATAAACATATGAAGTTTATCAAAATTTACAATTATTGTCTGACATCATCGTTTAGCGAAATCGTCTTTTTTAATTTTCATAATCATCGATTAATCAATGTGTTCGCATAATTACATTGTACTTCGGGGACGGATTTTTAAAATATTTACTGTTTCTAAACTATAATCAGGCGTATATTAATTAATTGTCCAAAATTAATTACTAATTTTAGCTTATTAAAATATATTTTATGTATACCATTTCGCCGATAAAATTTTATTCAAAATTCTCTATAAACAGACTTATGAATTTAGTTAATATTTTTAACGTTGATCCATTTAACCATGTTTCAAATGAATCGTTGAATACGCATATAAACAATATAATTATAATTAAGTCTTAGAATTTGTATTATTAATATAATATATCATTTTTATTTTGATGTAAAATGTTTGTAAAATATATATATAAAATTGTAACTAATTGTGATAATTGTTCAGATCAGAGGCGGATTTGAGGGGACCCGACGTAACTATCGCCTCTCCCTTGGAGTATTTTTTTTTTATCATTATTTAAGGATTATAAAATTGATTTTGAATAGGAATCAGCTATTTATTTCTCAATTATCCCTATTCGCCCTCCCCTAATTAAATGAGCTTCAGATCCACCCCTAGTACACACATATATATTAATTATTGTAATCGGGCATCAACCCGTATAAAACTCAATATTAATAAATAAATTATTTTTAAGTAGGTACCTAATCTATTATATAGATTATACTATGTATAATTATATTAATTTATTTTTCAAAATTACTCGCGAAACCCGATATATATATAAATATATTTTATTTATTATAATATTTAAAATTTCCACCTTTCAATACCTATTATTACTGTTGACTCTTTACCATTTTTAAAATTGTTTCTGTTTCCAAGTAGGGGCGGTACCAAGGTTAGCGTAGGGGTCGCCCCCTCAAGTCAATATTTTTCTAAAAAATTGTATATTGTTTTTTTTTTTTGTTATAAGGTTTTCTGAAAATTAAGACTTAGCCCACCCTCCATCAAGTCTCTAGAGCCGTCCCTGGCTATAAGTAGATAATCTATTAAATGTACTCGTATGATATTCATTTGTAACTACTATAATTAAGTATCCATAGTAATTGGGAAATCAAAAAAAAAAAAATAATAATAATAATAGGTAATTGTATTAATTACAATGTGTGATTATGTAATTTAGGTACTAAATACTTCCTTTCACAACGACGGATTCGGTTGAAAAGTATTCAAGTATTCAAACTTTCTGAATTATATACATATAATATTTTATATAATTTCGTATTATTCATTACAATTTTGACTTTTAACATTATGAACAAAAAAAAACCTTAATTCGGTTTAATCTCCAACGTTTAAATATTGGAATTTTCAGTTAATTTTTCTGTTATTTTGATGTTTCCACTGGATAAACAATAAGGGAATAACGATTATTGTTTATTAACAATATCGTTTTACTATCATTAATATTATTTTATGTTTTATCTTTGTAATTTCCCGTACATTCTTTAACATTTTGTTCAATGGTAATATTGTAATACCTACCTACTTGCGTTTATTGTTATCCGTTATCTATTTAAATTGGATATTTTTTTACAAGTTCAAGGTTATATAGAAACTTTTTCAAGCTCTGACATAATATTATAGTACATCTATATGTAGCTGGGAACTTGTAATTATTATTAAATGTTTGTTTTTTTTTTATATTTTTTTTTTTTTTATACACATTCGTGGTATTATTATTGTGCACCAAGGCGATGGATATTGTACATGACGTATTCTCACGACGATGATCCTCATTATCAACAAAACTCTTGTAGGTAATTTATTGCGAATTATCATCCGTCATCATTCATCGCAGCAAAAAATTTAATAAAAATACAAAACGAAAACATTGATCTCTGACCAAGACCTTGGTACTTAATTTGTTTTAGGTGACCGTGGACGGAGGAGAGTAGTATAGTCACATTATTGTTATTCATCTATGTGCTTAAGCTACACGATACCGGTGATTTGACGGGAACACATATGAAGAAAAAAAATTCCAATCATTATATCGGTTTTTTTAGACGGGAACGACAATGTGTCGAAAATAATCGATTTCCATTATTGCACGATCAACGTTTACGTTTCCAATTACGTATTCATAATAACAACAGCTCAATGAGATCATAAAGTCTGAATAGAAATGTATCTTAAACTCAACGTTCCGCCAGTCTTTAAACAGGTAATTTACTCCCAATAACTTGTTTAGAACTTACTGCAACTGTGATATATTATTATTAGTCGCTTGCGGTTAAGGTTTAGATATTGAAATAAATTAGTTCAATACAATGTTGAAAAATTATTCGTGTAGGTAGTTTTAATGATTAAAATGCAAAAACAAAAAAACAAAAAAAAAATGATTTATGAAAAATATTGTGTAATGACAATGGTTTTATTTAATTTATTTTTATTGTAAGTCCTCTAGTGTTTAAAAATTAAAAACAATAAATCATTTTCAAGATCACAATACATAGTAATATAAAAATATGTTTAAAAAAATGATCATTATAATAATGTTAATATTGGTCTGATGAATTACATCGTGGATCATTAATTAAATATAATGATTATTATTAGCTTACTAAAATAAAATACAAGTGTTAAATAATTTAAACATATTAATTTGATTAAAATTTTGAATAAATAAATGAAATCTTTATCGATATAATTAATAAATTATATGAGCAAATAATACAATATAAATATTTAATTATTAAAATCAATATAAATTTAAATAATTTCAAAAAACATTCATTTTTATTTTCTAAACTAATTATTAAATAATGCGAAATTCTGAAATATCTATTACTATTAACTTACAGCAATATTTTATATTGGTTTTGTATATAAATTATTGCCACTTCTTAGTGGTTCAACATTATTATGATATGATATTTAACTATTTTAATGGGTAAATAAATATAATTGAATTTAAGTATAATATTACAAGAAGCTACGCTACACTCCACTTCTGTAATGTTATATGTTTATCAAACTTGTGTAATATTTGAAGTACTGTATTCAGAGTACTTTTTAATTATTTTATTCCTTGAAAAATAAATACTTATAGTGAATTTTACATTTTAAACATGTAGCATTTTAGAATCTAAAATGTTTATAATTTTTCAAACACACATATTATTATGACATTTATAATTTCAATAATATAAATAATTAATTAATATTTTTGTTATTGAAATCTAAAACATAAAAAAAAAAAAATATATATATTCTAAAAATATTTGGAACATTTTTTTGAAGTATTCCAAATACTTTGTGAACACTATTATCATAAAGTATTTTATTTAAGTTTGGTATTTATATGTTAATTTACAAGTGGTAACCTGTCGTAATGTTTTTGGTTTTTATCTTTAATATTTGTCTAGTAATAATTAAACTTATTGTTTATACCTACTATAAGTAGGCATATATTATGTATCCCATTACCTAGGTACCAACATTTTTTAGAGAAATTGCACTATTTAATATTTGAGACAAGGGAACTTGGGAACTACGACCACCAATAATTAAACAATCAATTATTGCTTTTATAGTATAATTTTTCAATATATAGACTAATGCATCATCTATACTTTTTTATCACAGGTGTCGACTGATTACGTTTGGAATAGATATAATATAATATCGAGAAAACACAACAAATAAAAATAAGACGGTTCCATCTATAATTTGAGATTCTGAGCGTAACGAAGGAGCTAGTGATTTTACAATGATGTTAATTTTTTTATTTTTCTGTAAACAATTTCTACCAGAAGGAGTACTCCGATTTTTACAAGTTTTCTTGGTTTCCGGTAGCAAATTACATCTAGTTGGCACTTTTAAGAGGTCATTTTTCGATATTATCAATAGTTTTTTAATGTGTAAGGTAAAACTACGAAAAAATAAGGAAAAAAACGGCAAATATACGATTTTGTCAAATCGAGATTTTTCATTTCTTCGTAATTTCGAAAAAAGTGGCTTGAAAATCTTGAAATTTACATCGAATATTTAATTTAGTAATATATTTACGTTGATTAAGTTTTTTTTGATTTTTTTTTTCCAATTTTGGGCTATTTATAGACATTTTAGATTTCGAGGTTTCTAAGTTGTAAAAGAGGTAATTTTGGGTTTTAAAGCCTGAAAATTTTATACAGCGTTAAATATACGTTACTCTAACTAAATTAAAAAAAATCTCGAAAATCCGTATTCACAATTTTTTTTATAATCATTTTAATTATTTCGACAAAATGGCCAATATTGATGTATTCAAGTCCAAATAAATGGTAAAATGAGATTTTAAGACCTGAAAAAATTTAGTATAACGTTAGTCTTGCATAAATTTAACTAAATAAAAAAAAACTGACGGAAAAAAGTATTTTAGATTCTGAGCGTAGCGAGGGAGCTAGTGGTTTTACAATGTTTATTTTTTTTTTCTCTCAAATTTAAATTCAAATTTCTTTTGAAAATTTATTACCAGAAGGAGTGCTCCGATCTTTATATGCTTACATGGTGTCCTATAGTAAATTTTATCTAGTTGGTACTTTAAAGAGGTCATTTAACGATTTTCTCAATGGTTTTTTAATGCGTAAGGAAAAACTATCAAGAATTTGATGAAAAAATGGCAAATTTACGTCAAATCGAGATTTTTTATTTCTTCGGAATTTCGTAAGATCATATTTATTTCTAAATTTGATCTTTGATGTAATGTTAAACATAGGTAGGTACCGAGTATATAACTAATATTAAGAGTTATGAATACTACACCGAAGCTACGCTCAGAATCATTTTATTGAATGCAATGATATATCATTGCTTTCAAATGCAATACATCCACCAAGAGTATCCTGCCCAGTAGCGAAGTGCATCCATCCCTACTGACACCCAACGAGCGAAGTGCACCTTTTTTATATATATATATATATATATGTATATATATTTAAGTTGTGAAATTTACGCTTTTAATGATATGTCTTAAAAGTTTCCTAAATAAAATCCAAGCGTTTGGTGACCTTTTTAAGTCGAACGAATTATGTTATCTAAACGTTAACAAATATTATTTAAAATTTTGGCAGATGTTCGCCGCATCCGGACCATTAATCGTGACCCTTGGTTCTGGAATGACCGTTGGATTTTCGGCAGTATTGCTACCACAGCTCAAGGACGACCATTCAGTCATAAAGATTAGCAGCCATCAGGAATCATGGATAGGTGAATTATTTTCAATCGAACCACTTATGTTTAACATAATACAATACATCCTTTGTCAAACCATGGTTGCGAAATGATAATAATAATCACACATAAACACTATACAATAACGTGTACAAACCAGTTTGAGAATTTAGCTCTGATTGTTAAAAGAGTTAAAATTATATTAATAAATTATGTGAGACCAATATTTCGTTTATGAGTGAAAATATAGAATATTTGAAAAAATGCCTACATTTAATTCTTCTGACGAACAGTTAGGTATATTTCGACAAATTTTGTAGTCCGTGTACATAGATAAATATTATTATTCTTAAAATATTAAGAAAAAAAAAACACTTATAATTTTGTTAAAAAATATTCGTATTCGTAAATATCTATTTTTTTGTGTATCTTCGTCTATGGTATAGTAATAATTTTACTATAATCAGTTCTATGATAGGTACTGTTTTTAAATCTTTTGTTCATCCACAAATGCACGGGATGACTGAAAGTGTGGGATCTAATATATTAATTTCAATTATATGTTCTATTATGTGATACCACAAGACAAATATTTGACTAATAAGAATAAAAAATCTCAAGTCTTAGATTATAATATAATCACTTTAGGAAGGATAGTCGTGGTACGGGGATAGTAAATAGTTATGATAATATGTTGTTTCAAATATTCCATCGAGATCTCAGTAAAGTTATTATAAATTCTAATAATCTCAAAACATCCATCAGTGTCGCATCTATTATGTTCTGTACGATAAGTTTAACAATACACAATTACATATTAATTAGGCGAATTTTGTAGGCAATATAATATACGTATCCTTATGTTTATTGTAGACACAAGTCTTAAGGAGTTTTGTCTTCTTAATGATTTCTTTAGTTATTGACAAATAATTATTATAAATTATGTTAGATTTTAATAAAAATTTGGTCATCACTTAAAGACGATTTTTTTTTTATTAATGGGAAATAATTTCAAAAAATGTATTAAAATTCTTGTATACTATTACTTTCATTATTTATAAGTTTAGTATACGCGTTGAGCCATTTTTGATATCCTATTGTAGTATGTATATTATTGTTATTCGTATTGAATACTATTATTTTGAAGACAAACGAATGTACCGAGTGAACATTCGATGAAACAGTTTTACTTAAATGAATTGAATGACAAATCAATAATATACTTTGAAAACCACACAAGGTTTATTATGCCTTATGCAAGGCTGGTCATTAACGAGTTAAAAGTTAAAATTAAGTTACTTAACACGTTCCTTTTTTTTCAGATTAACTTTTAACTTAATAAGTTACATTTTTATTAAAATTAACGTGTTAACTTCAAGTTAACTTTTTACAAAAGTATCTAAATTAAATTAAATTTGCCCGAAGAACAATGCAAATTTTTGAATGAGGATTTTACTTTTTGGTACCTATACGCAATTTTAGTAGGTACCTACAATAGCATGTACGTAATCGTTAAGAATCGATGTACCACTCACGCACACGCTAACTACGCGTGTAATTCACGTTTTATACTACGAGTACATTAGTGTGAATCGAACAATAATGTAGGTACCTATCTTGGCAGTTTGAAGTTATTTTCTGATTTCTTATTTATGCATGTGTTTTAAAATGACGTGTTGTATATTTATTTTTACACGTATACACTTTTTCAGGCAGAAGAAGTCCCGAGTAGTTTTTTTGAGCGTGAAGAATAACCATCCTTTTTTACCTTTTTACGATATAATAGGTATATCGACTTTTTTTCCTAACTAGGAAATTTTAACTTTTAACCAAGTTAAGTTACTTTTTTTTTCAAAGTTAACTTTTAACTTTAAAAGTTAATAAAAACTATACGAGTAACTTTTGACTTAACTTAGCTTATATTATTTTCAATTAACTTAACCTAACGAGTTAAAAAATATCGTTAACTTGCCCAGACTTGGCCTTATGAATGTAAAATGCACGTTATCATTATTAATTCAACCATCACGATGTATTACTTATATATATATATATATAAATACCAAAAGTACGGTACATTACCTACTTGTATTTATTTTGAATTAATTTTTCAAGATAACGTATCATTTCGTTTCAGCCAGCATGGCAGCGTTGCCGATGGCAGTCGGCAGCATATTGGGTGGCATATCAATGGACCGGTTGGGCCGGAAAACGACCAACCTATTGATCTGCGTACCGTTCGTGCTAGGCTGGACAGCCGTGTCCATGGCCACCAGTGTGACGGGCGTGTACGCGGGCCGGCTTCTAACGGGTCTGTGCACCGGGCTGCTGGGTCCACCGTCTGCCGTGTACATCGCCGAAGTGACGGAACAGCGGTATCGAGGCGCCGCGCTCGCCATGATATCGTTCTCGGTGTCGGCCGGCATACTGGCCGTGCACACGATGGGCACGTTCCTCGGCTGGCGGCTGGTGTCGGCCCTGTGTTCCGTGGTCCCGTTCGTCGGCTACGCACTAATCTGGTTCACACCGGAATCGCCCGTTTGGTTGCGGAACAAGGGCGATACCGCGTCGGCAGAACGGGTCACCCGTCGACTGACAACGGCACCGGAACTGGCCGGCGGTAAACGGCGTTCGCCCGCACAGTTGCGACCTTCGTCGTCACCGACGGCCGCCACCGCCGACCATCCTTCAACGCCGTCCGTAAACGCCGTCTGCGCCAAGCCGTCGGCGCGACAGTGTTTCGGCCGGCTGTCATTCGCGCAGCCGTTGTTCGTGCTGTGCGCGTTCTTTTTCGTCCAACAGTTTTCCGGCGTGAACGCGGTCGCCTTCTATTCGGTAACCCTACTGAAGCGCATCGGCCCGGGCCTCAACGAATACCACTGCACCATGGCGCTAGACGTGATCAGGCTGGCCGTGTCGGTGTTGGCGTGCGGGTTGACGAAGAAGTACAGCCGCCGATCGTTGGCCATCGTCTCGGCCGTGGGCACGTGCTCGTCTCTGCTGTGCCTGGCCGCGTCGGTCGGCGACACCGGCGGACCGACGGCCACGGTGCCTGCAGCCGCCGTTCACGCTGTTCCCACCAGTACAATGACCAGCCTGACTCCTGTGCTGTCCATCGTCGCCTACATGGTGTTTGTGAACATAGGTCTGGTACCGTTACCGTGGATCATGTCGGGCGAGGTGAGAAACGCTTTTGTTGAACGTTTAATAGGAACTGTAACCGGTTGTTCGAAAACCGAGTTTTAACTGTAATAATATAATAATTTTTCAAAATTGTAATCTAATAACTCAACCTGGTTATGGTAATTTTTATTAGTAAATTAAAAACAAAAATTTGTTGCAAATTTGTTATGTTATAAATTTATGAATAATCACTAGAATTGGGCCGGACTCAAAATGTGGGTGTCGAACCGAACTATAAGGTTTAAAATCGAACCCGAACCTGAACCCAAATCGAACTATTAAATTAATATCGAACCCGAATTCCAAATTTGAGTAAATCGATAATTAATTAATTATTTTATTCTGTGTTTCAAAGTGTGTCAAAATTTACTTTCATATAAAAATAGAGCCAAATTTTATTTAAACATTACGATTCTTTGCATTTTGTTATATCGATTTACTAGCATTGATTAAATATTCATTATATATATATATATATAGTAATTAGTAATATAAATCAATGATACTACCCAGTCAGTATGTATTACTGTTACTGTCTATTGTAGATGACTACTGCTTTTGTTTGGTGGCTTTTTATTATTTTTAAATAAAGTATGGAAGTATTAGACAATATTGAAGCTACATGCGTAATTTACGCATTATACGAGGAGAAGGAACTTGATAAGAAGAGCAAAAATGAAACTGAGCTGATTCAGTGCAAAGATACATCTATATCAAATTAATAATCAAGAATTTGTTTAAATTTCGTCAAGAGCGATTTTTAATGTTATTAAAACAGAGTTATAGGACATTTAATTTTATAATTTACCAATGATTTATAATTTTAGCTGAAAATATTTCATCAAAAATCACTTATGTGAAAATTTAGGTAAAGTCTTGATCTTTAATTTGGTAATGATTTACTTTTACGCTAAAACTGCTCAGTATGTAAAAAAAAAAAAAAAACGTATCCATTGAACAATTTAATAAAAATATATACTTTGATTATAATGTCTAATGTATATTTGTAACAATAGTTAAAAAGATTACTAAGCTATAATAAATAACTTGAATATTTCCATAAAATATATTAAACAAAAGTGATGATTTCGGGAAATGTAAAAAAATATGTTTGTTTTAGTATACTATATAGTAATGCGACAACTTCGTGAATATTTTTAATTCCAGTTTTAATAAAGAGGACATATTTCCTACTTCCTAGATAAAATAATTTCTTTATAGAATAGAACAAATGTTTTATAGGTATAACAATAAGTACAATGAATAATCGATTACGGACAAGCAGTGTTTTCGAAAACCCGAGAACGAAAACGAACAGAAATGTTAAAACGACCGGTGGGCGAATAGGTATAAAACAGTAGCGATTTTAAAGTGGGAGGGGGTGGTGATGGGGGCGATTCCCCCACTTAGGTCCGTGATTAATACCAATGATGGGTAATTTAATGATTTTTTTTTAACTCAGTTAAGTTAAGTTAATAGAAAAAAATAGTAAAGGTTTAAAGTTAATAGTTTTTTTTTTCTTAACAATTAAGTTATGTTAAAAAAAAAACTTATTAACTTAAGTTAAGTTAATTTTTTTTTTATACTAGTCAATATAACATTTGAGATATACAGATAAAATTAAATATCTAATAATATTTTTGAAAATACTGTTATTTTTTTAACTTGGGCACTTTAAAAGGTTTAAAAATCATTAACATAATATTAAAATACTGCAATGTATTTATAAAACTATTACTAAAATTAACAACAAATAGGTTCATAAAAATGTTTAATTAGTAGGTACTTCTTACCCATTAGGTATGGTATTTTCTTCAAAATTCTAACAAATGGAAACAGCTCATTGCAAATTAGTAGGTACCTACCTAAATTATTGTATATTGGTTTGTTTATTTTTGGGAAATAAATAATTCTTACGATAAAATAATTATTAGTAATGACAAAAATAACTCTATTTTTATTCAATCATTTTGATAATAGACACATTATGGAATTAAAATGTATCAATTGTTTCAAATTAACTTAACTGAGTTTTAATTAAAAGTTACTCATCGTTATTTAAAAGTTAATATAACCAAAAATAAGTTAAGTTAATAAATTAAGTAAAAAAAAATTTAAAAGTTAAGTTAAAAGTTAAAATTAACTTAACTTTTAACTTAACTGTTAACTTATTAACTCGTTAATGCCCAGCGTTGATTATTATATTTTTTAATATATAAATATTTTAGATGGACTCTCAGGTAAGAGAAAAAATATTTTTTGTGCCTTGCTAATAAAGTCCCCCTCACGATTGACGATATAATATAATATAATATATCATGTGATATCTGTAATGTGTCTACAATAACACTATACTGAAAACTTTAGGCGCGTTTTCCACAGTAATAAATTAATATTGATATGGGTTTCGAGTTGTCTATTTTCGAGACGACCTATAGGCAATGTACAATGCAAATTTTGAATGAACAATAATATTGTTATTGTTATATTACGAGGGAAGTGTACAATCGCAAAACAATATATATTGTATTTATATATTATATATAGGTATGTATTTTTAATCTAAGTTGCAGTCGTTAAAACGGAACCCTTCCTATATGGATATTATATCCGTATACCTATAAATTGCCACTATAAAATCCGGTGTGTGTATAAAAATTGAAAATATTTTATTATACTATTTATAGGTACTATATAGCGAACACTGAATAGTAAAATTATGAACCGATACGGCTTTATTTTCATTTTGTCACAGTTCAAGTTCGAAAATAGTTCGAGTTCGAAAAAAGTTCGAATTCGGTTCGGTTCGACTTTTTACTACTTGTGTCCGACTTTCGATCCCGAACCCAACTCATGAAGTTTGGTTCGAATTTTTGTACTTCAAACTGTTTGACCCATCTTTAATAATCACTATCACAGAATTTTATTATCTCTTTGAGGAATTAATAGCTCCATTAATTTATAAGGTAATGTACAACGAATAATCGTTATACAGAAATTAAATTAAATTAAATACCTATTACCAAATTTGCATAGAAGAATATATTATGTTATAATACATTACAAATCTATAGCAAATAAAAATGTTTTTAAAACAATGAAATTATATAATATAACTATTATTAGATGATATTTAAGATTAGTTTTATATGAAGTTTCCTTGAAAATATCTTGTTTTTAAAATTTAGTTATATTGTATATTTAAAGTATATATTTCACTTAAACGCCCAGATTACAAATTATTCGTAGCATGATTTCGTTGTACAGCCCTTTAGATAGAAGAAATAAATAATTGAAAGTATAGCAGCACAATAGAAAATTTCAATAATAATTTACCTTTAAAAACATGATCCAGAAAATTTAAGTAAATTTATATTTACTATAAAATGTACCGTACGAATTAACCGAGTTCTTATCTATATTTCAATCTTAATTAATACGAATTACGATTGTGTAACCGATTTTAGAATACACGCTGAAATCAATATAATTCTAAAACTAGTTTTAAAAACTTTAGCCTAACTGTAATCAAAAAGAAAATTAAACCGTTTAAGTTCCTGAATTTAGTACAGATTGTAGTTCATAACATTCTAGTGGATCTATCTATAGGAGAAATTCATAAAAATATTTTATCAATAAATATAATATATATATATATATAACAAAAATAATTATTTATCATAAACTCAACTTTTTCAAAATATAAATTTATTAATGTTTATTTTAACAAATTTATAAATTATTGTACTTCGTAGCACAAGCTTGGCAATAAAACGTTGAAACTATTATTTTTTAAGATATAGGTTATTTTTAAAATAACATTTAATTAGATAAGTTAGATAGTTATAAGTCCGACCCTAAATAGTTAGAAGAGAAGGCGATAGAGAAGAAGAAGTAAAAGAAATTATTTTCACAACAATACTAAGAAGACTAACATGTTCATTTATTATTGAATTAAGTAAATAATTTTGAAGGATATTTTTTGTGTTAAATATGATTTTAAAATAATATTAAATTGTCTATGTTATAGAGCTGAACCAAAGTTAAGATATTCTATATTATGGTTAAAATTATAAAAATATTATTGTGATAGTTATTGAGATATTGCATGTATTAAGTATTAACCTTAAAAATTGAAATAATAGGTTCATTGAAAAAAAATTTATTTTCTATTTGCTTATATTTGTAAAGTAAATTTACAAAGTAAATACAATTCTGAACTTGAATATTATAAATATATTAATGTATTAGTTGAATATTTGCAATAACTTATTAATATCATGTAATCCTATAAAACTGAATAAACTTAAAAAATTTAATTTAAAATAAGATATACTAGTGTGCTATCTAGCGGTAACGTTAGACGTATATTTACTATAGGAGTAAAAATATTTAACTAATAAAGAGAGTAAAAGAATAATTAAAAATGTTAGAAAAAATTATTTATTTACGAGTATAAGTAAACAAATGTTGTTTTTGTTTCCATAATAGGTAGTAATAATTTATTAATTTTACAGTAAAACAAAAAATATTTACATTTAAATTTTAGTAACTTAAAATATGATAAGTAGGTACCTACCTACCACTGTTAGCTTTCGGACATGGTTATTATTGATTTATACTTTAGAATGTAATCAAACTTTTCATCGTATTAAATGTGTTATGCACCCGTGATTACAAATTTAAAATAACAATTTAATACTATTTTTAATCACAAGCCGGCAGAAAACATTATTTATTTTTTTTTTATAATATTTTTATTCTTTCAGGTGTTTCCTGCTTACGGCCGAGAACTTGGCAGTGGTCTCTCCACTTGTTTTGGATTTATCATGTTCTATTTGGTAATCCAAATCAGCCCTTATTTACTGACCAGTATTGGTACTTCTATGACGTTTTACATATTTGGAACGGTGTCCGGTATTGGTGCGATTTTCATTTATTTCTGCCTACCGGAAACAAAAAACAAGACCATGAATGACGTGACATAATTGAACATTTTTTTCCTGGATAGAACACATCACATCATTGACGTTGTTTGGCCAGGAGATATCGCTGTAGTAACTATGTTTGGACAAAATTCTTTACAGAGAAATCATTTTTGATTGCGGTCCGTCGACGAAAATATAATAACTGTATACCTAATTTAATTTTCAATAAATACAATTCTGAAGTATTAATTACAATAACTGTTTTAAAATCGCAACGCGGTGAAAATAAACAATAATAAATAACAAAATAAAATTGCAACTATTATCGGGTGACAACAATAACAATATTATTGTTATTGTTATATTGTGTTATCAGTGATGTAGTCGTACATTTTTAGAGTGTGCATACACTGAATGTTTAAGGGATTTATTCAAAACTTTTTTTTTCTTTTGGAAAAGGTCTTTTAAATTAATTCAATTCAAATATTTTTTTAGAATTAAAACTATATAGGTATTAATAGAAGTTAATAATATGGTGGGATTGAAGTCCTCCCCTCCCACATTTTTGGGCTAATTCTGACATTTCCAGGAACAGGGCTCGATAACGTTATATTTATAACATTATAACATTAAAAATCGATAACGTGTTATAACGGACAACGTAATATCACAAAATTTAAATTTAGTTTTAAAATTAAAACGTTTTTATGTCTTGGCCGGAATGACAAACAAGTTTTGATAATAGATAAGGGGTAAGAAGAATTGGAATATAATTTTTTATCACAAAAATATAGAATTATTAAATTAAAAAACCGTTTTAAACTGCTTTTCTTTTATGCCACTCTTCAAATTACCACACAGAAGGCCATTGATCTTTTCTTTTTAAATAAGAATACACAACACTTTAAAATTGTATTTTAGTTTAAAATAGTCTGTTAATAATTAAAATCACTATAGGTAACATGTAAAATAATAAATACAAGGGCGTCATTTGGGGGGGGGGAGGCATGCAACGGCACCACAACTAATTTAAAAAGTGGCAAGCCAATGCGCTGCCATAAAATTATAATTTCGACAATCAAAAAAAGTTAGGTTTTTTTTTTGCATATTTACATTTTTTAAGAAGCATTTTCGTAGCGTTGAAATTAAAAAATTGACCCGGTGAAATGTTGAAATTGGCCTGCCTAAGAGCGGCACACCCGAAAAAAAAAACTGAAATGATGTCCCTGAATAAATACCTACAATATAATACTGAAATCTAAATACAATAGAATACACTTACATTCTAATGAAAATATAATATATTATAGACTTTGTTGTCTAATTACCAACAAATAAGTTTGTAAAAATATAGTTAAAACTACTTGCCTAATAATACATTAATGTATGAAAATAATTATTGTTTAAAATTTATAGTTCTATCGATAACGACTAAACTTTACCACTTAATATTTCAGACTGTTGGTTGTGAATATTCATTTGATAAAAATAATTGATAATAATATATCAAGTATTCCATTAAATCAGGGCTGACGGAAAGCAATGCAACCGAAGCAGTTATACTTAGGGTACTGCACTATATGAAGGATTTAAACATATAATTTATTGAGATTAAAAAGGTCTAGTGATGGACACTATCGAATAATTCGATACTCTGGCATATTCGAACTATTTGATAGTTTTGAAAATATTCGAACTATTCGAACTATTTGAAAATATTCGATATGTTTGAACTATTCGAAAATATTCGATATAATAGTCAAATAGTATAATATAATATACCTAATAATATAAAATCATTGGTTATTACTTATTACTTATTACCGATTATTATTGGTTGTTCGAATAAAATATTCGAATAAAAACTATTCGGTTTATTCGAATAAAACATTTTGTTTATTCGGTTATTTTAATTCGAATGAAAATGTTTGAATATTATTTGCATAAAAATCTATCGAGTCACGTAAAATAATATTCGAATAAAACATTTGATAGTTTATGCAAATAATCAAATACTATCGATAGTGTCAACTATTCGATAGTAAATACCTATCATTAATAAAAACAGGATATAATATTAAAAACAATGTAAGGCCCCGAAAAATGAATTGGCTTGAGGCCCCGCAATTTGTAACGTAACTCCTACATTATATTGCATACTAAAATATATCAAAATAAACAACATGTTAAATTATTTCATATATTAAACATCTTCTTGGGTAATCAATCATTTCTGAAGTTCAATGATTTTTTTTTTTTAAATAACTTACCTATATCAAAAATAATTAATATTACGATACGTACATGTTTTATATCAGACAATTAAGTACTCAATTAATTATTATGACGTGGATAGAATTGCATAAACATATAAGTACACTATATGTGTGTATAGGTACTGTTAATTTTCATTAATTAAAAATTCAGTATGTATACCGTGTAAATATATCATATACGGTCTACAAGGTTTTACAATTTTGGACTTTGACTTTGCGTGGGGGACGACCTAAGGGTCTTATCTATTCCAGGCTTTTGCCTCTACTAGTGGGATGAGTTAAGTTAATGATTTATTTGGGTTTTAGGATGTTTGTTTGGGGATTATTTTATTTTGTTTTGTTTGTTTATTTTCGGTGTGTTTAGAGTGGGGATGAGACCCATTCGATAGGACGGAGCTTTGGGTGGGCGGATTTCGGGGGGTAGATAGGAGTTTGGAGACCTAGGTGCCTGATGTGATGGTAGGTGGAGTGGGAG
>JAIPRL010006765.1:0-26006 GCA_025469235.1 Pemphigus obesinymphae
TTGGCTGTTATTTTTAAAAGACTCAAGTATGAAGTGCTGCAGAGTTAAGTTGCATGAAAGGGTTGATCTACTAGGCCTAAAACCGTGTTGGCTATTGTCCAGAATGTTATTGATTGGATCGATTATAAAATATATTATGCAATGTATATTGAATTCGGGTTTATAATATAATAATCAAATATGTACTATTTATAATAAATAACAAATGTACGTTTAAAAGTATATGAATATGATGTGCATATATAGGGAAAAAACTAGCTGAAAATTGTACAAATATATACATATCGTAACAATTTCATAACTAATAATAACTAATCTAACCTAACCAGCGCATGAAAGAGTTAACAGAATGACTTCAACAAAATTCTCAACATTACAAATTTACCATATTAATATTTTAATATTAAAATTCAAATTTTAGATATTTAATTTTTCAGAAAATTCATATTTTGTTTTGGAGGAAATGTAGGTTTAAAGTTTCCTGAAATAGTATTATTTACAGATAATAACTAATTGACCTATTATATACATATATATTATCATTTATCGACTACCTATTTAATAATTAATTTCTTCATACAATAGGTACCTGTTTTTATGTATTTATTTATTTATGATATACCTATATGTAACTTAAAATGGACATCAAGTGAACAATATTGATCGTTTCGTTGGTTTTCATTGTTCGTCATATTTTATACCTTTTATCAACAGTTGTGAATGGAATAAAAGTTTTTGATTGCATTCACTAACATAAGTTAAGGTCATTATTGAAGTTTGTACGGAAAAAAAATGCATACCTAAGTATAAGTATGTAATATTATGTATTATATGTTGGTAAGTGACATATAGGTATAATACTTATCAAAGCCCAAATTGGAAAAATAGTACTCTGGCATTCAATTAATGAGGATTCTCTTATATAACTTGCATAGCTACTGTCAAAAATATTTAGTAAGGGTGCTTTCAAAATGTTATAAAATAGAGGAGATCTGTCTTCCTGCAGCCCTCCCCCCAATTCAAGCACTTATACCTATAATAGAAAAATATGTATTAAATGAAGTGATCATGAAATGTATTATTCTTGAACGAGTGAACCACGCCATGTGCAAAATGAATGACATGGTATATCATTCACTGTTCGGTATAAATGAATGACAGGTATATCGTTAACCGTTCAGTATAAATGAACGATGAATGAATAATCTCATCTCTGATAATTATTAGTACTGTATATTTGTATATTATGTATTGCCACTGCGGCGGTGAAATTGGTGGTCATGCAGTATTTTATTACTAGATTCATCACCACCACCACTGCACAGTGTGTGATTTAGTATAAAATACGCGTGGAGGAACAGTTCACCTTTACCTTGGCAGTATTTGTGGACTTTAAAATATTTTCATTATTGAAATTTAGTAGGTACCTACACTTAGATAATAAAACCTATTCTAAAAATAATTCTTGTGAAGTTTTCAAAACACTTATAAAAAGTATTTTACCCAAGTCTGTTTATGTCCTATGATCACTACAAGCTGTTATTATTTTTTCAGTTTTTGACTTTAAATAGTTTAAAATTCAAAAATTTATATTTGTAATTTATTACACCAAATTACAATTTTTCTCCATATAGATTTATACGTCTGACTAACAGGGTCCAAAGATAAAGCTCCTAGTTAAAGTGAATATATATATTTTATTTTTTAATCTTATAACGTAACATTTTATTTTGTACTCGAAAAAAATATTATATTATAATATATTGTTTGTATTTTTCAAGTTATAAATTGCAAGCAGTTAAACTATACCCATCATTCAAAATAAAATTCAATGTCATGTCCTACAGTTACAAATTCAATCATATTCTTTTTATAATAAATCAATATTAAAAAGACACAACACACTCGATTTTTAAGGGGTTCTATATAGGCAATTTATTGAAAAATTAAAACCTTATAATTGAACAATATTGAAATATATTTTTAGAGTAATTTAAAAATGCCCTCCTGTGTCAGTACTATTTTGTATTTTTGTGTAATCACTTGCTAATCAAATAATTAATTATATTTTGTAATAAAAATGCTCGTAAATTTTCATAATTTGTGACGAGAAGGTAAACTGTGTTTTTACTAATAGAATTAAAAATAAATGAATATACAGCTTTTTATGAAGATTTGAAATTAATAAATCATTTTACAATCACCTGTCATTTATTAAATAAAAATCATCTGGTGAAAACACAGAAGACATCCTAAGGAACTCGGAACTGTTTTAAGAATTAAATTTAGACTAGTTTAACACTGTTAATTTATGGAAATATGGAGACCATTTTAGAGTCTGATAAATCTAGGTGTTGCATCCTTTTAAATCTTTCATCTTCATCTCTTAGTTATAAATAATTAAATATTTTAGAATGGGCTGCATTAAATTTAAAAAGTGCCATGTAGGGGCTGTACTACTATGTTAGATATGCTTTTACAATTCACATATTTTCAAGATATTGTATTTTGGATTTTTCAATAATATTTGTGATTATATTAAATGTTAAATGGCACCTGGATTAATTTTTGTAAATCAACATTTTATTTTTACATAAACTTCATTTGGATTGCCAAATTCCTATTAAGTTTAATGTTTCAATTAATTTATTGTGAATTTTACTCAATTTATAATTTTATATATGTTTAAATTTCCTTTAAAATAATTGCTTTTTAAAAAAAAAATAATTGTTTGGTAGTTTCTAATTTTTAATACACTAATGCCGGTTTGCACCAAATATTTATATAGAGATAAACTGGTTTAACTGGAGTTAAAACAAATTCTGTTACATAAACCAAATTTTGTCTGTTGTTAAAATTGTATGTATTTATAAATTGTATGTAAATTTCATTATCAAATTTTAACGTAATATTAAGTCCTACTGCTGATACCATTTATTCAATAACTAGTATACTGGTAATAACCTTAATATAAAATAATGATTAAGCAACACTCGTAAATTGAACACATGTTAATTTAACCAGAGGCGCCAAAGCCAATAATTATATGTATGGCGAGTCACCTAATTATCCACCCACCTGGGTAAAAAGAAATTTAAAATTTGTTTACTAAGCAAATGTACATACCTAATTATTATCTCCTAGGTGTATATACATTTAATAATAGTACTTAGTAATTATAACTATTTTTACTTAAATTTTATTAAGGAATATTTTTTAAATAACTTCTACTACCTACTATTGTTTTAGTAATAAAACAGTATTGTAATTTATTATTGGTACATAATATAACAACAAACAAGTATTAACATAAATTACATTGTGCTTCTTTTTCTTTTTCTTAATAGGTACACGGTAGGACTTCATACTATATTTATATTTCCATATTAAATTATTAAATGTTTATTATACAATTAGGTACATTTTATTTATAAAATTTAATTTTTTTATTTTACAAATTAATAGTTAAGACATTTAGCAAGGTATGGAATTTTAGCTGTTAACAATAAAATTACATTTTCAGAATTTATACTTAGATCATGTTCGCATGATATTTTTATTAAACCTTCAAGACGATCTTGGGACATACTAGTTCTTAATTTTGTTTTTATAAGTTTCAATTTTGAGAAGGTACGCTCAACACTACAACTTGTAATAGGTAACGTAACTGATAATTATACAACTAAGTATAAATTGGGAAAAATACTTGATAGTTTGGCTAAACAAAAGATTTTAAATAGTTCTCTTGTACTTGCTATATTAGGAACATGATTTAAAGTTTCTGTTGAGTCTTTTGTAATATCATCATTATAACTAAATGAGTATAAATCTAGGGAATCTTCATCAATGTCATCCTCAACAACTAAATGTTCAATTTTATGAAGATATTTTGTAATTACAACACTGTTTTCTATTTCTGTAAAATTCTTCATATTCTGTTAATAATGCATTCCTATCAACTTGTGTTTATTAACAAAATGGCGACCGCTATACATGGACATGGACTTCGGCGCCTCTGAATTTAACTAAAGTTAAAATAATTTATTAATAGAAAACGACAAGTTTGGTGCAACCCGGCATTAGTATAAATACTAATTTACATTTAGAATAAGTAAATAAATATAATGAATATGGACTATGGAGTATTGAAAATCTCGCTGAATTCTTTTTTGTACTTGTTAATTAAATATAATATTCAAAAAATAAAAAATAGAAATTTATTATTGAAGTAAGTCACTGATATAATAAATGGTCTATTAAATCCTGTGTATAATAATAGAATATTGGATGTTTTTTATAATATGTATAAATAATAAACAAAAAAAAATGTTTAGAGAAATATTTTTTAAATTTAATATTTAAAAAAATATTGTCAATAAATACAATAAAATTTTGATACAACAATTTTAAATTTATTTATGGTTTTATACGGTTTTTTGCAATCGTTTTCGTTTATTTTTATTCTTTGTTTTGTTCTTTTTCTGAAACAAATCAAACATACATAATATTTTAACATAAATGATACAATATGTAATTCATAATAATAAAAATATAAAAAAAGTTATAACATATATTTTAATATTTATTAGTTTCAAGAAATATTTTAAATTTAATTCATACAAATAAAGGACTCGTCTAATACTTCACTATTTGAAAGTATTTGGTATAAAAGGCAAGATGAAGGTTAGGTTATTAATATATTTATTTTAACTATTGAATCTTAAATTTAACAATATTACTAGAAAAATATATAAAAGTGACTTATTTTTAACCTAACCTTTGAACACACACACACACACACACAGGTTAAATAAATAACTCAGATCAGTCTTAATCATAATAGCAAAGCTTTATATAAAAAACTATTTTATCAATATTTATGATTATAGTTAATATGTTTGTTGTTTTTTCATGTGTGCGCTATTTAATAATTATACCTAATAGTTTATTTTATTTTATTAATATTGTAAAGTCTTTTATTAAATAAAATCTTTTATATTAAATAAAAAGTGTTGGTTGTCTACCATTATGATAAATTTAAAATGCATATTAATGTAATTTTGTGTTCTTTTTCTAAATGTTTATTAACAATAACAATAATCAAACAAGTATATCCAATTTTTTTTGGTTCATTAATTTATTCTGTAGCAGTTAATTGTTTCGAGTGAAATATGTATTTGGAAACATTTTATCTGGTGCATGTGATTGTGTACCAGTTTAATTCATATATTATGCTGCATAAATTGATTTTTTTCAATTTTGAAATTATTGTAATTTGGTCAATTATGTATTTATATGATTAATTATGATTTTATACATAAAAAATCGTACACACACAAATTAGGGATCAAAAATAAAGGTTGATATTAAAAAATAAGTTGTAATTAAGTATGTAATTGTGCACAAAAGTTTAAAAAAAATGCCTAAAATATGTATTTTTTCTAATTAAATAATAAAAATTCTAATTTGAGATCATCTAAAACAATTATTTTGTGTCGACTTTTAAATGGAACAAAATAATACATATAATAAAATAGTAATAAAATACAGTCATATAATTATATATATTTTTGAAGTGAAGATTCATAACACAGGCTTTGGGATGCGGAATGAAATGAAAAATAATGAGCATCTCACACCTTCTTTTATCTTACCTATTGTAACTATACAACCTTGGTAACAATTCAACATGCTTAATTTCAATGGCATTACTCAATATAAAAGAAGTAATAACTGCTATATGCAGGAGTTGTGATTATCAAAACAAAAATAATAGAAATAATATAACCCCAAATATGTGAACATCACTGTCAAATACTAAAGAATTAAATTTTTCAAATGTCAAAAATTGGAAACTTTTATTCAGCAACATGTAATCTGTAAAACGGTGTTGAATTAGTCATGGCAGTGATTTACATTTCACCAAATCAAAGAATTATTGACATTAATAATAATAGTGCTCTTTAAGAGAGTATAGGCAGAGAATAATAATGAAGAAATTACTCAATAATTGGCCTGAATTTCATAAACTTCCACTTATTTGGGATGGCAACTTTAATATAAATTTTACGGATGAAAAATCATAGTTAATCATACAGTTTCTTATGACCATATAAAATTGAATAATAAACAGTAATCAGACACAATTAACAACAAAATTTGGCACAACCATTGATGCAGTTTTTTCAAGTTTTAAACAAAATAGAGTCAGACCTTACTATTGTACTTCAGTTACTACAAACCAATTAGATTATAAATTAATAACAATTAATAAAAATTCAATGATATTCATACTTTGTATAGAACATTTTCTTTTTAATTATCCCACATTAATATGTAAGAAACATTGTTTCTGTTGTGTGCCCAATAACGCTAAACGCCATCACTAGCCTAATTGATAAGTAGGTGGTGATTCCAGAAACCGGATTTTTCTAAAATTACTCGCAAGGTACATTTATTTTGTTGCTATTTTTAAAGTGAAGTTTTTGAGGGGGTGTATTATTTTAGATAGTTGAACCAGTTGACAAAATATATTTTAGGGCCATTGTGTGCATTTACAAATCAACATTTAGATTTTTAAAAGTTAAAAACACCCAGTGCATAACACTATACTCTTAAATGTACTGTCTAATAAACAATATATAGAAAATTTGTTACTTAAAATTAGAATTGTGGTGTTAAGATTTAATTAATTAATAGGAATAATAATCTAATACTTTAAGAGCATTTTAGGGCATTTTTATAAAATATCTTCCGACAAAGAAATTACAACTAATTTAAAAAATCCAAAAACTAAAAATGCCATAACATCTCTTATCAGGCAATAATTTAACCTAATAAGTTCCAATTTCAAGTTTTGAACACTTGCATTTGATAATTTTTAAAAAGAGTATGAAAATAGTAATAATCTTCTTCTTATTCTAATAATAAGAGAAAAAACAATTTTGTTTCAAGTTTGAAGGTGTTCAGAAGTGGAAGACAATCTCAAGAAACCCTACTATTTAGTATAAATTATAATACATACAATTCAAAAATGTATATCAATTACAGTAATAAATCTTGTAATAATGATAGCTATAAATAACATAAAAAATTTGGTCAATAGGGGGTGAAAGCACTTAATTCATTGGGTATGATACTGGATGGTGGACATATTAGATTTGAAAGCAATGATAAATCATTTTTTTCAATAAAATGATTATGAATGGAACTTAGTGTAAAACAAATTCAAAAATAACAAATATTAGTGAAACACACGAAATGGGTTAAAAACAATTATTTAATAATTTTAATAATTATTCGAATCATTTTGAATATAAGTAGGTAATTAGAGTATACATTTTCACAATTATTAAAACCTAAAATTACTTGTTTACAGATATAAAAATCTCAAAAACTATAATTGATTAAATTGATACAATTAAACAAATAAATTACAATTTATATCATTTGATATAAATAGCATAAATTTGGAAAACTTTCAAAAATGTTTCATGTCAATTAACATTAAATTATATGTTAGCTGTAAATTTTAATAATCGTTATTTTTGGAATTACTATGAAACTTTCATCAATTTTATTAAAATTGTATCTTCAAAAAGTTTTATACAATATTTTGGTAGTTTTTCATTATGTATTTATCAAAGAAGTAGACAAATCGAAAAATGATCTGTTCAAAAAGCTTTTAAATCAAATTTTCTACTAGAAAATGGGTATACATTTAACAACTTGATCAAGCCTATTAAAATATGTTGTTTCTGAAAAAAAAAGACATAATAATTGTAAAACTTCATTCAGAATCTAAAAAAACTATTAAAATACTAATAGTTCAACAATATACAAATTAAAAAGTAGTAATCAGACTTTTTTATGAGCTGGTTTTACCATTAAATATCTTATGGTTGTTTATTAAAGATTCTTATGTTTTAGTTGTATTTACCTGTTGTAGACGTTTAGCAATATATAGAACATCTTTTGATTGATTGTGATATTTTGTAAAATCTGTATTTCCATAATTATGTGGCTTAAAGTTGTTATTTTTCTTTGAATTTTGAGCTTGATTATTATGGCTAGTTGAACTCATACTTGATAGCTGATCTTCAATATTTTCTTCTTTTATAATGGCTTCAGGAATTTCATTTTTAACAATGCCGGGAATCGGTACTTTTATACTTGTTTGGTACATAGGTTCAGTTTTCACTTTTTTGATCTAAATAATAATGATATTTAACTAATTAACTGAATTTTTCAAGTTAAAAAATTAATTTTTATGGAAATATACTCAACTCAATAGACTATCACTTAGAAAATATAATGTTACACAATTTTTTATGAAAACTTAAAATATATATGGGTGTGTCAAAATTGGGATTAAATACAGTACCCATTAAAATTATCACAAGTAAAAATAATTATTATTAATTATAATTATTAGGTACTAATGAAATATTAAACAATTATTCTTAGAGATCACATTTAGTATTCGATATTTCAAGTTTTCTACTAATTCTTTATTACCACTGCCATACGAATATATTTATAAATCGCGTAAATTATTTAAGTTTGATTTTAAATGTGAGTAAACTAGAAAAATCCAAATATTTTTTCTTTTAATAATATTAAATTCTGAGTAAAACAAAGGTTGAAAATATACCAGATTATTGCAAATAGTTCAAATATAAATAAAATAACATCGTAAGGGTACCACTCATATAAAACATCTATACTCTTCTATTAGCTCAGTCAAATTAGATGAAAAATCAGCATCAGTATGGACAAATTAGGGGCACCCTGAAATTTTACATACACTCTAATAACATCAGTTATAAATAGGTAATGTGTAAAAAATGCCTATTGAAATTAATTAGGATTAAAAGATTATTCAGAGTCAAAGGTCACAAAAAACCATTTTGAAAATATCTTACTTTTTATTTGTCATGCAATAAAATGTCTTGTATAAAATTAGTAGAGGAGATAATTTATACAAAAAAGCCAATGTTTTTTTTGTGCACTAGTGACTCACAGTATAGACTGTCAAATATCCATTTTTTTAAAAATATGATTTTTCATTTAAAAAAAATGGTCTTTTTGTAAATATATTTAATAATATATTATTCGTCGTACAATAAAAAGAATACAAATTATAGAGAAAAGAATTCTCTATAAAAGGTATATTTTTTGTGTACAAAAAAAACAGTTTTAAACTGTTTTACAGTTTTTAATATATCAACCTATACAAATATACTATCATTAATTTTCCTGGTATAGAGTGGAAGGGATAAAAAATTTAAAGAAAGACTAAGTAATGAACAGAAAAATGATCAAGGGCTATATCTATATCTTAATAAAAAATAAAAATTCCACCTTGACCCATTGACAAGTTTTAGAAGGAGGGGGGGGGGCATTCTCCAAATTGTTTTTTTTCGATAAATATTATACTTACAACAAAATGTTTCAAATAAAAATATTTATGTCTGGATATAAGGGTTAGGCCAGAAAAGTGCTTCAAATCATTCTTTGTAAAAAAATTAAGCCTTTTTATGTACCCATTACATATTTAAAATGCGTCAATTGATTCTTCTTAAAGTATTTTTGAGCAACTGAGTAGAAGTGTAATACAGCAGCGTACCGCTTGAAATATGTCTATATAAAAATAAAATGGGTTTTTGCATAAAAGTCTTTCTTTTCATTAGTTGTGCGATGTAATGTTCTGAATAAAAATTATAGAGGAGAAAATTCTCTATAAAAAAAATATATTGTTTATGCATGAGCAATCGTTATGCAGTACATGTCTTTTAATATGTTAGCGTTTGAAAAAAATTTAAATAATATATAATAATAATAATAATAATGATAAATAATACATAATATTCATTTTATGCAGTTTGAATATTTTTTTTATGTGGTTTTTTTCGATAGGTTCGTCATCACAATACCCCATACATTTTATGTAAATGTAAAGAATTTTTTTTTTTTTTTTCAAAATGTTGGTATCTTTAAATACTTTTCCAACTATGGTTTTGAAATGATTTGAAGCATTTTTGTTTGGCTTAACCTTTACATCTAGACAAAAATATATAATAGTACAATTTATAGACTATTAAACAATGAATAACTATTATTTGAAACTTTTTGTCATAAGTATATTTATTAAAATTTTAAGAAAAAACACGTAAAACAATTTTAAACAGTTGTTTGTACAGGTTTTAAAACCGGTATAACCGAAAAATAGAAAAACCGGTATTGAAATCCAATACAAAACCGAAAAATTAAAATACCAGTTTTAAAACCGCAAAAATTAATATAAATGTTTTAAAACCAATACCTGAAAAACAGAAAAAATTCAAATAATAAAAAAAAAAAAAAATAGAAAAACTGAAACCAAATATCGGTATTGAAACCGAAAACCAAAAAATTTTACATACAAGTTTTGAAACCAAGACCCAAAATCAAAAAAATCTAAATGCCGGTATTGAAACTGATACCCAAAACTGAAAAAGTTCAAATGGAATTCAACTAATGCTGAGGAGCATCCCTTTGACCAATTCGTAATCCAGATTAAAATATACAATCCGGAATCTGCATTAAATACGTCAATTTGGATTGTTGATATAATCCTGATTTCGGATCTAATCCATTGCCCCAGATTGTAAATTTAATCAGGATTTCGGATCCAATCCAACATTATATTGTATAGTATAGATAGCTCATCATAATATAAAACGAGCTGCTCGAGAATAATAGTCCGACAGATAGCGAAACTATGAATAGAAGCAAATAATATTTCATATTGTTATATTTTGGCGGTCCGCTGATTAATCACAAAGTTTTTTTGAACTTTGGAACAGAATTAACCTGTTTTCATAATTTCGCATGACAACCGAATACCAAGTATCTATTACCTATAGACAGTCGAAATTTTTTTTTTTTGCATTTTTGTATTGCATCTATATACCATATATAATCAATGGTATTATTATTATATAATAACTATTAGGCATTAGTTATTCAATAGTAAGAAAACTTAAAATCCGTATTCATCTCACAATCCGGATTAAACGGATTATACCATATTCATCAATTTGGATTAGTTATCCGGAAACGGATTGATCCAGATTGGGTGTTCAGCACTAGTTTCAACCCTTGCGAAAAATACATATTATCTTTTTTGTAGATAACTATATACAACTTTTTGTTGTATGACAAATATATAGCAAATTATTTACGAAAAGGTTATTTTCATGACCTTTGACACCTAAGTGATATTGATGAGGACTTTTTACACATTATTTATAATGATGTTGTTAAGGTGTATACAAAATTTCAGCTTGCTTTTAATTTTTCCGTACTGAAAACCTAATTTGACTGTGCTATATGTTAACATATAAAATGTCCTTTATGCTGTCATTTTATTTCGTATATATAAAAAAACAGCAGAGTGGGGGTATAGTTACAATAACCTATTATATTTAAACATACTTGAGGTTTTAAATAAATTGTGTCCAGACACTCCATTGGAATATTAGTATTCAATGGTTCATTACTATCATTATTTTCTTCTTTTTTCTCTTCAGACTTCTTAAGAACGTTTTTATATTCTATTGTTTTTAAATACAGTTCATATGGTTGTTTGTAAATAATATTTGTTAAACCAATACATTTTCTTGATTTCTTGTTAATTTCCTATATTAAAAATTAGTTGGTTATGCACACAAATAATGAAAATAACAATATGTATATTTTTTTCAAATACTTGAAAAATTGTAATTTCTTGTGGTTTTATGTACACAATTTCAAACTCTTCTTCGACTAATTTATTTAAATCATTTAGCAATGTGGGTAAAGCTTCTCCATTATCTTTAGATTTGGAATAATCGTGTAAACTAATCATGTCAACATCTATATTATGTTTGACATCTTGTATGAAACTCTTTTCTTCGTTGTACTTCTCAGCCTAAAATTTAAATAAATAGTAATAATTAGTAATATCCTATAACTGTGCGTGGTATTTTTCACAAAATCACAAATATAGCCAACATTTTCAAAAGTTTGCTCCCTTGCTTTCTTGATAATATGATGGATCTCATGTAAACATTGTCGGACCAATGGAGGTATTGGTGAACAACATGCCAGTATACCAGAAGATTCTTTTGGCAACATTTCTGATATCTTAAGTAACATATGATTTGGAATAATGTATCTATAAGAATATAATTAAATGTAATAGAAATATTTTTGAAATTATGCATTTTTTAATTTTACCCAGGACTTTCATCCAATTCTCTTGCTAATTTATCTCTCCAAGCGAACAGATGTTTAAGTGAATACATTTGCTGAATATCGAACATCTTTTTACTTCGTTTATACATGCTTAAGTGACTGTCATCATGTAAAATATTTACTTCATACCTCTGAAATAAAATATAAATAAATAGGAAATACACAATATAAATAATAAAATAATTTAATTACCATTTTGCACACATCAGTGCTTCGTTGAAATACTAATTCAATATAGTTACACTGATTAGAGGACATTGCCAATAGATCTTTTTTTATCACATCATATACATATAGCAAATAGTGTGTATCACATCGGGCATAATGTATGGCTTCAGGTGATAGTGGTCTAAATGAAAATGTTAATTGTTCAACAATTTTGAATAATATTCAAAAAACGTGTAGCAAAATATATTGATTTCAAAATATTTTTACCTTGTTCTCCAATCATATAATTGAAATGCTTTGTCCGCATCAACATCACAATAATGTTTTAGTAAAAAGTCTAGTCCTTTTCTAGAAAAGTTCAAAATTTTGGCAGCTTGATACGTGTCAAACATATTAACAACATACAGACCTAGATCTCTTTGCAGCCAAAGAATATCACTATCAGCTCCATGGAATACCTATGCAAAAATTTTAAAATGAACTATTTAAAAAAAATGTAATTTAAAACATCTATGTACCTTGACTATAGCCGGATTTGTGAATATTTCATTAAGCACTTGCATTTTGTCTCTTAATTCTAATGTATCTATGATATAATCTGCATTTCTAGTGGACACTTGCATTAAGCAAGTGAATCCTTGGTATGTACGATAACTGTGTGCCTATGTTTTAACAGAGAAAATTGATTATTTATTATATATAAAATATTACATTAAAAAATTGATTCCCACCTCCAAATCAATGGCTAATTCATCAACACTTCTTAACTCCGAAACCATTAAATTGAATAATTCTTCCGTATAAACTTCTACAAACTTTGTTTCTTTTAATGAAGCAGGCTTTACAGCTTGTGATACTTTTAAATGTTCTACAGGAACTTTAAACTCATCCAACTCGAACTGATATGGGTGTTTGTAACTAAATAATAATTTTATTTAAAAAAGAAAAATATATGTTTATTTAAAAAGATATTACTTACTACATGATTCCATCTTCATTTGTTTCAAGACACAAATCTAATGGCATTTTGCCATTTGGTTTACTATTAAGAATAGGTTTAAACGGAACTGGTCTATTGTCTACTTTTATCTTGAACTTTATTTGTGGCCTTTCAACATTACGTCCATGTACTAGTAATCTTTTTTTGTGTGCTATTTGTGACTGGTCATTAGAATCTGATACAAAGATTTTAGGAGTGACTGATACACTACTATTTTTGAAAGCACCGTTTAACGTATCAATATTATGAGTCTATAAATACAAATTAATTATTATTATCAATACCTATATATATTTTGTTTATTATACCACACGGTCTAAGATCGTATCATTTCCTTCCTCGATAAGTTCATATTGATGATCAGAATCTCTGCCTCTAATATTACCATGAATTTTTTGATTTTTCAATAATGCAGATATTCTGTGAATTAAAAAAAATAAATTAGGTATAAACTCTATTTAAACATTAAATAGTAAGTTCATGTAATTTGCATACATACAATTTTAGAACATGGTTTTGTCGTGTTGAGACAACTTTTCTGAATTTAGGATAACTGTTATAAAAGTTCCAATTTACTCCAGTAGGTAGCTGGTTAGAGGCTCGAGTGCCTTCGATAACTGTTTTAAAATCACTCTGAAATATAATGTAGGTACGAAATATGAATAGAAAACACAAATTAGCAACAGTATTTTATTATAAGAAAGCTTAAAGGACTAATTATGAAATAATTGTTTCTTAAATTGAGGAATATATTTTTCATTGTTATAGTAGATACTAGTGTACTACCTATAATACTAATACTTTTAAATATTGTAAAATAGTTAAATTGTATAATATATTCTATACCTATATATATATATATATATATATACCTATATGTTTTCAATGTTATGTTTATAGAACTCCTCAATTGTGATTATGATGTTACAATCCAATTTTTTAATATACAAACTAGAATGACGTTTTATGCAAATAAAATTAAAATTTTTATATAAAATATTAAATAATATGATTGATTGTCCTGAAATTCTTCAAAACATAAATTTTCAAGTCAATTCAATGAATTGTCACAATAAAAACTTATTTTATATAAAAAATGCTACTACAAATTACATTATAAATTCGCCAACGAGTATTTTAATGTTTGCTAGAAATTCTATACAAAATATTGATTTTTTTAATAAACCTGTATTTATGACTCATATCTTAAAGAATATATAATACTTATAGATATAATATTATATTTAAAAAAATACTTATAAGATTAATATTGTACCTATATGTTATTAATATTAATATATAATATTACTTTATTTTTCTCCTTCTCTTTCTTTACTATTAGGTAAATCCTATATCTTATTAATTATTATGAATATAATTATAAAGTAATTTTCTTATATTGTATATCTAATTTAATACCTACTACCTACCTATGTTATATAAATAAAAATGATTTTGCAATTGGAATTTATTTCCGTAATAAAGAATTATTATTATATTGTAATCATGTGTAAGAGGATGGATATGCGACAAATTTAAAATACTTAGAATGTATATATTTATATTTAAATATACATAATATGTAAATAAATTAATCAAGTATGTAATTCAAAATGAAATTAATATCGAAATAGATATATAGGTTTCAAATATATTATAATCAATCTGTTATTTTTGTTTAATGTTTATTCGTTCCGGAATATAAATAAGGCATAGTACAATTATCATAATATATGTTACAAATACTTTATATTTATGCGTAAAAAACGTAAATACGATGACACGTGAGAAATTGAAATTGTAGATTGGATAATGAATGTAATTAAACGATTGTATCGACTTACCATTTTATTTTTATTCAATTGAAAAAAAGAAGCTTTTATTCTTTTATTACGATTTCAAAACAAAAATCTGACTCTGTACATTTTATAATATTCAACCGTATAAGCTAAAACGTAAGTGAAAATCTCAAATAAAAATAAAAATTATCAATAATATTTCATATCAATATGTGTTAAGAAATTAATATCACACGCGTATTCAGGTTGGTAAATCGCTCGTATTACAGTGTGGATAAAACAAAAAACAAAGTTCTATATTTAAAAAAACCTCAATGTTACGTCATTACGTGATATTATATAATAGTAATATCATAATATGCCTATTATGGTAATTACTAATTAGTAAATACTAATTTATTGAGATTTATTTGGATTTTTGGTAATGGCACGATAAAACGTTATCTGTATTTTGTAGTATTTATTATATTATTTGTATTTTGTAATTAGGTGTTGAAATCCGAGATGGTAACGAGGAAGAGCGAAATACGAACTATGATATAGGTATATTCGGTATAGTGGCGTGACCTGAATTGATCCCATGTTATTGCCGCCGTGCCACATTTTTACGTTATTGTTATTCAAGTCGGCCAGAGCTTAATCAGCAAATTGTTCGTATTCGGTATTTTGTTTACATTCGATCGAATGATAATCTCTTTTCTATGCATTCGATATTCTGTAAACACGCGGTGTTTGGATATTCGACTTACAAAATATGTTTTCCCACGCCTTCCGGAACAGTGCTTCGTTACAAGCTATTGACGTCACAAAGGGCCAATTATTATTGAATTGAAAACTTTGCACGCTACTCCCATTTCACGTCCGTTTATGTACAACCCCCCTTTTTGCACAACATTGCCATTATTATTATAGCAGTCGTGTCGTAATCTCAGGCTACTACACACTACGTTCCCCATTATTATTATTATTATTAGGTATTATTATTATCATCATCATCAAACGCGAAGAATCATTGGCGATAAGTCCGGGGGACGACGGAACCGATATCGTGTCGCGGTCTTCGTTATAATATTTTATTTTTTCAGAACGGCCCGGTAAACCGCTCTTTTCGATTAGCGATCGTCGTCAACACGTCGGCTCTGCGCGTACACACCACACGACACACGCGCACACACACACACACACACACACACACACACATACGCGCGCACAAACCATAGCCCGCCGAACGACCATCACACTCCCCGAACTCAGTCGTCGTCCATCGATTTCCAGTCGTTTCTCCTCCGTCCTTATTCATTCCGTTCCCTCGACTCGGTTATTTTTCAAATATCGTTTTCCCGATTCGTACATGATAATAATACCACACCCGTACGCGTCGAGCTCGAGCATCCGCACAAATAATTCGTGTACACTGCTGAAATATGAATAGACTGGGATTCCGTTGCGTAGCCGCCGCCCGCGGCCCATCGAAAATCTGGAATTCCCGGCAAAACGGCCCGAGAACGTATTTCACGTACACGCCGCAGGTGTCCCAAGTGTTGGACCGCGAACCGAAATGGGTGTCCGCCGACGAAGCCGTCCAATGCGTCAAATCTGGTATATCATTTTTTTGCTATTCGGCATCGCATCGATTTACATTTATTCCGTGTTATTATTATTGTTATTATTATTATTATTATTAAACGCGGAAAAGAGATATTATTGGACGTTATCGCTGTCGGCTGCAACGGTGAACGCGTATACCTAGTACCTACTATAATAATTACTATAGGATGGTATTGCGTTTATTAATAGAATGGAAAGTCGTGTCTCGCACAACGCGTATTTGGTGTAACATAATATTTTTAATATGGGTATTAATTTATACTCGCATTTTATTTATATCGATGCACATTGTTTTTAAACAGTATGCGGAAAAAATAATAACAAAAATTGGCAAACAATTTATTTTTTTATCGTGTTTACACCCAAAGTATTACTTCTGTGGTATTACCTTGAACAGTTTTGTGGTTGGTCAAGATTGTCCCACAGATTGTACGAATAACATAATTTGTGATTGTTCCCTGTATAGGTATTATTATAATGTGTAATTAATATTTTAATTTACGTACATGGGTAGGTCTTACCATACAATTTCAATAACAAAATTGTATTTATTTGGCCTTATGACATTTTGCTATTAATACGACCGTAAATAATACATACATATTTAAAATATGCTAATTCAACTGTGTTGGAATGTACAACGTGTAAAGCATTTGATTAATAGAATTTTTTTTCTCAATTGACAATGTGTGAATTATGTTAATATGCTAATAAAAAGAAAAAAATAAAAAATAAAAAACAAGCTGAAGAATATTTATCAAGTACATATCTACCTACCTATTACCTTTTTTTTCATTTTTTTTTTCCATCATGACTAAATAGTATGTAGTCTATATAGGAACCTATCCTATCTACATAATTATAAAAAAAATCAACAATCTTACATAATAATTTGATGATCTCTAACTACCTAGTAATCATCAACTAGATTTTAGTATAAAGTTGTTTAATAGTATTGTAGTTATTGTTTATAAAAATTATAAATTTAAATAGTGTATTTAAAGCAGTGATAATTTTCTATACCTAATATTTCACAATAGAAAATAATTTATTAGACTATTTATTTTCTAGGTAGGTAAATAAATATCAAATATATTTGTCTATTCAAACATAAAATTGGATTAGGTATAATATTGTGATAGGTACCTATTATTTATGGTATGATAGAGTCTGAGATAATTTGTTTGAAAAATATTAATTAAATATTAAATTAATGTACAAGTAGTTGGTTCAAACTATTGTTGTATTTATATAGTTAAATGGTCAAATGCATAGGAAAATACAACATGTTTTAATACAATTATTTCACTATTTTGCTTATAATTTTACTAAATGGCCATAACGAGTCGAGAAAAAAATTTAAACGCATACCTATTTTGTTAATGAAAACATTTTAAATTACAGTACCTAGGTATTAAAAATAATCAAATAGTTGTGTTAAATCTTCCATTTTTGACTAAATGCCTCATTTTATTATATACCTACAACAATCATCTCTTGATGTTATGGACCCTGAATACATCAGTATAAAAAAACATTTGCTTGATAACAATAATTTATAGTATCTATTAGAGATTGAATAATTAAAATCCAAAAATACTTAATATGGTTTCAAGTGGATAAACTCAATACCTATTTAACAAGTTTAATAAAAACACAATTAATTTTTTTTACACTATATCTAATTAAGTATAGAATTTATGTATAAAATAAAATATAGGTACCTAGGTATTATTATCAGAGACCTTTGAAAATAACAATGTTTCAATAACAGGCAATAGGTCTAATTGATCAATATATAGATTACATTTAGTAATGGGTATTACATTTAATAATTATATTTGTCTATTTAAATTCTAAAAAATAATTTTGTTCATAGGCGATACAGTTTTTGTGGGTGGTGCTGCGACTACACCATATGAAATTCTTTGTAGTATGACTGATCATGGAAAACAAAATAATTTAAAAAATATTCGTGTATGTAGCATTCACACTGAATTTGAGTCACCTTATTCTGCTCCAGAATGTGAAGGTGTGTATTCATCAAGGATGATCAAATAATTATAATTATATAATAGTCATATATTTAGTGTAGTTGTAGTGACGTAAAATATTGTTTTTTTTTTTTTTTTTTAAGGGATTTTCAGGCCAATGGCGTTTTTCATTAGTGCCAATATGAGAAAATGTATGAATGAAGGGCGTGGTGATGCTGTACCAATATTTTTACATGATATACCCTATGTTTTTGAACGCAAAGTTATACCAGTAGATGTATCAATAATAACGGTAAGAAATTAGATTACATTTTTTCTCAAAGGTTATAATGCTGTTAATTGTTTATATTGTTTTACTAGCCTAGATAGGTAATAAGAGGTGTGGGATGCTATGTTATTTTAGAGAACTTTTTTATACTGTATACTATTCTATATTCAATATAAATGAAAACTTAGATTCTGATCGAAGCGAGAAATGTATTTTATTATTACTTAATGCAAATTTATACCAAATAGGGCAAATAATATTCAGGGAAAGGGATGCTATAGTAGCAAACTAACCAGTCTGTGCCTGATTTCTTTTATGTAGGTTTAGTCAATTAATTTTGTATATTTGCATGTATGTACCTATTGAAAATTAATAGAGTAAATGTATATATTTTAGTTTCCTATATCATACCATATTGTATCATATGTCATAGTTATCAAGTATTCATAATTATGATTTTTATTTGATAGATAAAAAAGGCTAGGTTAAAGAAGTTATCAAAAAATATCTAATAATAATTAGGTTCAATTAAATGAATTTTTTTTATGTAGGGAATTAAATACATTGGACCTACTAAAAATAGTGAGATATGTATATGTTCCTTTTTATAATTATACACGCACAAAACTTCAATACTATTTAAGTATTAATCAAATTATTAAAGTAAATAATACAATATACATTATGACACACTTATCATGTAAAAATTCGAACACTTATGATTTATATTATAATTTATTATAAACCCAAATCATAAAAATAGTACACTTAGAACTGTGTATACATATTTCAACAACTATGTTATCTTATATAATGTCACTATATAGAGTCTGGTTAATAGCTAGTGCTGAAGTTATAACTATTTTTATTTTTTGTAATTTGGGTTTGTATGTTAGTGTGTTTCAGTAGTCTCATTTTTTTCCAGTAATTTTGTGATTTTTTTCCCTCATTAAAATAGGTTTATTATGAGATTCAATATAACATTGTACTTATCCATTATGTTGACTATTGTTCAACTCTGGGACTACTATATGGTAGTGTTGTGTTATCTATATACATTACTTTGAATATCATGATAAGAGTGAATTAGCACTACTTTTGACTCAAATCAATATACAATTAATATTATAATTACCATTGGTTATATATATAATCAATGTAATTACCTAATTATGGTTTATGTTAATAATGCTTTTTGCAATTATTTCAAACGTCATTTCTTGTGTAAAAAGTGTAATTATACTATTTAAAATACATTTATTAACTATAGGAATATTGATTTTAATATATACTTGCATTGTGATACTGTTCAAACCTGTGGAGTTTCTAAGCATTAATTATCTTTCTTAGTTTTTATTAGCAAGTATGATATGTACCTAACCGTATAATTTTAATGTCCGATATGTTTGTAAGATAAGATTCTAGGTATAGTTTGACTAAAAGAGATGGCCTTGATTTGTTTTAAAGTATATTACTTATGTATTTATATTTTATATGTAATAATCACCTAAGTCTACCTAAGTTTTAATTCTAAGTCAATAAGAAATCGAGAAATTTTTAATTTCTTGTCGCAATACCTTGTAAAGTGGGACACAGTACTAAAAAGTAAAAAATTCTAAAAATTCAGGACTTGTGTCCTGTCAAGTATTGATTTGAAGTAATTATATTAAATAAAAATTGTGAATAATCTAATAAATCACGTATCCCAGCTTTAAACATAATAGATAAGCATCTAATGTTTATATAATGGATGATCAGCTTATACATTCATATTTATATTTAACATTTAAAACAATTTTAATTGTTTTAGATTTTTTTGTAAATTTAATAATGATTATATAATAAATTTTTGCATAGTCTGGGAAATAAAACTATTAGCACAGAATATTGTTATTTATTTACAGAATAAAATGTCTTTGGGTTATCACAATTACTTTTTACACTTCACAGACATATGGGTTATCACAATTATCAAAAATATATACAGTACAGTTTGATTATGTTTGATTTTATTAATTAAAATCCTAACAGAATGCATGCTGAATACAGCTATAATAAAGAAGATCTATTACTTAATGCTATTGAAAATGACTGACCATCCTAAGTTAATTATTGTTTATTAGATTAAAAAAAATATATAAGTTGGCTCATTCCTTGTGATAATATTACTTGTCAAATTGTTTATAATTTAATATTATTAAAATGATTAAATTAATTAGGTATATATTTAATTAAAAATATTGTTAATTTTATAGTATTCATTTATTTGATATGATAAGTAGTTGGAATAAGCCAATAACATATATGTAGCAATTTCATTTTCGAGTAATCCACCAATACTAATTCAGTATCTAGTTATGATAACTCACAACTTACAAGTAGGTAGATACTAGATAATATCATTGAATGTTTAGTCTTAAGCTTAGAATGTGATAGAGTTTTTTCTTTGAATTAAATTATGTAGCTGGGAGGGAGGGGAGGTACTGTGCGCACAGCCCTTCCCTGCGAGCTAGGTCTGGCTGGGTGGAAGTAATGCAAGGAAGGTTCCTCCCCGGTTATGATTCAATCACAAAAAAAAAAGATCATTAATTTGAATTATCCTGATTAAGTATATTTATGTCGACTTTTTAATATAAAATCTGGCAATCTCCTGTTTTAATATATTTAACACCGAATTTGATGTTATACCTTTGCATAAAACACTTATTATTGAAGGAGTTGTTGAACTATACATAAAATGAAAATTAATATAAAGATTTATTTTGTGTGTCCTAAAAATGTGCAACCTTTTGTCTCTTGGATATATATTTACTAATATAATATACACGCCGACTTCTATTTATTTCTTATTATAATTATTATTATTGTTATTATTATTATTTGTGCAATATAAATCTATTAATTATTAATAATGGTCCAATAGAGTTGTATTAGCCTAATTATGATTTATGTATATGATAAGATACTGTCAGACAACAAAATATATGATATCTTTTTTTTTAACTAAAAAAAAAAAACTAGATAATAGGAGAAAATAAAATCCATACCCACTAAATCACTGGGTATTTATAAATCTATTTCTAAGTACAATGTAATGAATAAAGATACTAATAATTGTAATAAATAGTTATTGTAATAATAATAATAATAATAATAATAGTATTTTATTATTTATATTTATAATAATAGTATTTTATTATTTATATTTATAAATGTTATTAACAATGTATATTGGTCATTATTTCAGGTATCTCCGCCCGATCATCACGGTTTTTGTAGTCTTGGCACGAGTGTGGATTGTATCCGTTCAGCAATAAGCAACTCAAAAATCATTATTGGTAATTTATTTATTTTTAGTTCTGATATTTTGTTAATTAATAATAAATTATATTTTGAAATTAAGCACAAGTAAACAATTGCATGCCTCGTACGTTTGGGGAATCCATTATTCATCAATCACATATTGACTATGCTGTCAGACTTGATCGTGAATTACCAGCTCATGAACATAAAGATCCAAATCCTACTGAAGCAGCTATTGGCAAACATATTGCTGACAACCTTGTTGAAGATGGTGCAACATTACAAATGGGCATTGGTGCAATTCCAGATGCTACACTTGGTTGCCTTAAAAATCACAAGGATTTAGGAATTCATTCTGAAATGTTCAGTCTTGGTGTTATTGATTTAGTAAAGTCTGGAGTTATAACAAATCACAATAAGAATTTAGACAAAGGTCTGATTGTAACAAGTTTTTTGATGGGCAACAAGAAGTTGTATGATTTTGTTGACAATAATCCATTTATAAGTAACATAGTTTTCAATTGATTATTAATAAATAAATTATAAATAATTATATTGTTGTTTTATAGGCATGAGACAAGTAACTTATACTAATAATTCACACATAATATCCCAACAACCTAAGATGACTGCAATTAATTCTTGTATCGAAGTTGACTTGACTGGACAAATTGTATCTGGATCAATTGGATATCGGTTATACTCTGGTAAGTAGTAATTAATATATTATGTGAAAATTAGTTAATGAATCAATGCATAGGTAATAATAATTATTCTGACTTTGTTTTTAAGGGTATGGAGGTCAAGTTGATTTCATTAGAGGAGCTGCTGAAGGTTTAGATGGAAAAGGTAAACCAATCATTGCCCTTGGTTCTGTAAATCCAAAAACTCAGGACAGCAAAATTGTGCCTAAAATTAAAGAAGGTAAAATATTCAAGCCCCGTATGCTTTAGTTTTCAATAATGCATAATCAAAATATTTTTATAGGCGCTACTGTTGTCACTACCAGTGCACATGTACATTATGTTGTAACTGAATATGGAGTTGCCTCCCTGTTTGGAAAAAGTTTAAGGCAAAGGGCACATGCCTTGATAAATATAGCTCACCCTGACCACAGAGAATTTCTAGAAAAAGCAGCATTTGATCGTTTAAAAGTTATGCCTAGTGCATAATCCAAATAGTGAAATAAATCTTTATGTATTATTATTCTATTTTTATTTATTTACTTCTATTACAGGAGTAATTAAAAAAATATTCAGTTATTTTATTTTGATGTATTTGCTTATTATTAAGCATTGACTGTGTAAAAATGTTTACAATGTTTTATATTTTTATTTAAAAAAAGGATTGTGCATGTAGAAATTCATGAAAAAAAATAATTTTGTAAACATGAAGGTGTATATTCACTTACGGACATTTGTGTGTTGTACAGGATAAGTATTTGTAATTTAATTGCTCATATAGACATGTATTAATATTTAATAAAAACTTCAAATATATCCAAGTGGAGAAATTTTGGTCGTTGAAAAACAAATTTATTCTTATGGGCGGTTATTTTGGTTTGTGTCATTTGATAGTTTATATAGAAATAGCTAAAATATGGGGAATATATGTGTATATAACATATTATATGATATGTTATAAATATTATTACATTGAATATTCTATTCATATGAGAAAACAAAATGTATCCAAATGTTCATGCTTGTTTATTCATCTTGTATGACACACAAATGTGCTTTAGTGTATAACTGTATAAGCACTTTAAAAAATAATTCTATGTGGCATATAAAGTACTTGTGGATCTCAAAAATGTTACTAAAAAATCGTAAAAATATAAAATTGTATAATATCCTGTAATAACCAATAAGTATATCATGTTTATGTTTCTAATATCAAAGATTAAATTATTCTATTTTCATATAAATACAATATTATGAGAAATAATGTATTATGGTTGTAAAGTTATATTTAAACCTATAAATTAAAATTGAAATATTTATGTTGTGTTGAAACATTTTTTGAATTAAAATAGTATGTAAGATATTACACTATATTAATACATGAAAAATAAATTAATTTAGGCATGTATGTACATATAGGATATATATCCTTATCTATTTGTATGGATTAAAGAATAAGCAAATAACAATAGGATTAAATTTATTCATTTGCAATATGTAGTGCAATTGGAGAAGTATTGAATGTGTTATCTAGATGTGATAATTGGGGTCTTGAATAGAAAATCTGTGACCGTTTTGGGAAAATTTATACATATACATATGATCTTATTTTTTGCTTAATCTTACTACAGCCCCTCTTTTTTTGTACTATATTTTGTTTGCTTCTTATATGTATTTTTGGAAAACTGGGTCCAGGGAATCACCACCGACACCCCTCCTCCTCCGGCCAAGTGGTATTATACCTATTCAGTCGGAAATAATTGTAATTATAATATAATATAATTGCATAAAATTATATATATATATTATATACTATATGTTAGGTACCTACTTAATATGCTAATGTAGGTATGTATTAATACCCTTATTTAAACTACAATTAATAGTATTTAAACTTGCACTAATCAAATGAGTATGTAATGACTGAAATTGTAATTTACATGTTAAACATTTCATTGTAGAAATAATTGTAATATTTAAAACGCAATATAGATTTAAATCTTATTTACCTACTATTTCTAGCTAATAATAATATGTTCAATCAGAAATATGTGGAATAGGTAGGTAATTAATTTTTAAGTGCATTTATTACTTCGTTTTCGTTTAAACAATTGTTATCTACAATATACGCTGCAGCTATTTTATGTATACATAGGTACTTGATATTTTTATGTGATTTGCGATTAAGAAAATATATGATACAAATGACGCATATCGTAAAATATTACTGCTAAAACAGGTTACATTGAATACGGAAATAAATTAATTTCACAGAAGCCTTGCAGTAAATATTAATGGCAATCACGAGTGACAATAGTTTCTAAATTCTAATAAGAGATTTGCAAATATTTTGAAACATTGATGTTTTAAAATTTACTAATTGATGTATCGAATATCAATGAAAAATATCGATGTTTATTGGAAAAGATTTTCCGTGTATGTTTTAAATGTCTATTTTAACTTAGTTATAAAAAGTTGAATAAGAAAAGGGAATTTAATTTTCATATACAAAACGTACATAAATATGTTAATTAGGTACATTGCGGAAACATTGATTTTTTTCGATATATTGATGTTTTTTCCCCCCTCTAGTTTCTAATACCTATAACAATAAGGTAGTCCATATGATGGCCAGATAGGTAGGTTATATCTGCAATAATCAATACCTTTATAATTCTATAATATTTCGTTTTTTTATGCAAGTTTATGTTTTATGGATTAATTAGAAGATTTCTGACTTATGCTTATATAGTCTTGTGTTTAGAAGATTACTTCCGCTCAATCCCAACATAATATTTCCGGAATAAATACGAGAAAATAACTACAGGAACAACGCGTATTCGGGTGAAAGGACAGTTGTTTACTGTAGACGAGTACCATTTGGTCGTCAACAATATACCAGTT
>JAIPRL010006766.1:0-21996 GCA_025469235.1 Pemphigus obesinymphae
TTTCTTAGAATCTACAGCTCACACACACTAATGTTCAAATACACACTCACACAGAGACACGACCAAAATGTGCATGCCACATAAAATGCCTAATCATTACTCCTTAGAATTGGTGCTGCTCCAACCCGTGTTAGGTTCATTAACCAATCGGTTATGATTAAAAATATCGATATTGATATTTAAAGCCTCTAGTTTACATAAAAAACTTATGAAATGTTGAAAAAATTTCAGAGGAGGTCCAAACCCCATGGACTTCCCTTCAGATTCGGCCTTGCCAAGACTGGTGAGTACCTATCACCCAAGTTCCAGTGCAATTATTATCATAACAGTTAAATATAAAATAATTATAAGTTTTTAAACTCATAAATAGGGTATAAAGTATTATGCATAGATGATAATCTATATTATATATATATTATATATAATATATTTATATGCATAATGCATACTTGATACATTTTGTTTTATTTACCGGGTACATACTATTTTTTTTATTTTTTGTTCGTACCTATCTATTGACTATTGTTAACTTCTAATAATTTAGTTATTACATCTACTTAAGTAGACTATATTTATGTTTCCTAATAAACTATAATTATTATAGTCGATTATTTAAAATACATTTAGAAATCTGGAATTTACCACTCTCACAGATTGGGGTTTCCGAACTTGTTTAATAATATTTTATTATTTTTCTATGTTTCATATTTATAATTTAAATACAAATAGAAGAAATGGAATTTTCGAAACCGTAAAAAAAATATTAAATTACAAATTTCGTCTACAATTATGATGCAATGAGAGTGATCAGTGATGCACTCAACACTCAGCAGTAAATTCATTATTCATATAATAGATAAGCACCTACATAATATGTTTAATACTGAGGTACTCAATAGCTATTCTGAAATTGGCAAAATATTTATGAGAAGCAAATTTAATGATCAAGTCGAGCATGGAAAGTTTTTGTAAGATATAGTTATTGTGTATATTTGTTAATTCTGTCAAAATAATATCTTTTTGAGGCTGACATTAACATGTCAATAATAAAATAAAGTGCAAGTTATTCTAGAATTTTTAATTTTTTTTAAAAATGATAATCTAATTGTTAGTGATGAACTATAAGTTAATAGCTAGTTATAAGCTAACGAGTTAAATTTAATTTTTCATTAGTCAAATTAATTTCAAATAATTAAAAGCAAATTATATCTTTAGTCTGAATTAAACGCCAGTGTCCAGTAAATAGAAATTACCACTTAGGTACCTACCCATACTATAGGTACCTATTTTTACGGAATTTGTCATTAACGATAGATGAGTTGCCTGTGGATAGTACAACCATAATTATTTATTAATTAGATAATTTAACCTCGGTTAAAAAGTCATTTTCAAATTTTATGTTAACTCTTAACTAAATACGACTTTCAGCAACAATTTAATATCAACGAGTTTAAAAAATCGTTAAAAATCGCTCAAATAAATACATTCTGAAATTGAAAGTTCAAAGTTTTGCATGTATTTTAATGATTTACAATTTTATTTAGGTTTGGTTTCCTTTGTTACCGGTTTACTGACCACAGCCAAGTAAATGAATGCCCCACATTTGGGTATAGGTTGTGTGGATAAGAATGCTCCGCCGTCTGGTGATTGTCTGTACAACATGGGCTTGTTCGCGTCCTCGTCTGGCAGGTCGCACTCCCACGCGCTCGAGTCCTTCTTCGCATCTTTACCGCTCGAACTCGGGCTGGCATTGGCAAGCAGGTACTTGAGATTCATGATCGGTGCCGGCGGTGGGTTTAGGTTGAATGGTGGACGGAGCTCACCATCTTGGACGGCCATCACCAGATTGAACATGAAGTCGTTACGCAGCTTCATTTCAGATATGGTTTTGTTGCTCGACAACAGCTTATGTACCCAACGGGATACGCTCTGCTTTTCTGAAAAAAAAAAAAAAAAAAAAAAAATGAAAATTATAACAATAATAATGTTTACAATATATATTTGCAGGTTTAACGAATTCGGTAAAGAGACTCGTGCACGTCGGACGGATATATATGTACTTACCCTGAGCAGATTTTAAGTTCTGCATCGAGGTCTTCAACAGAAACAAGTTGTAGTTCATATCATAGTTGAGTTCAGCCGAGTCTTTCTTCGGTGACATTTTTAACGAGTCACAAAAGGATGATTACTTTAAAATGATTATCTTATATCGTGGTTTAGCTTTAAAAATATTGGTTCCTGTTTTTTACGTTGTTTGTTTTATACTGTTGCTTAGAGTTAAAATTGTATAGGTACGTATTTTACATTAATTGTATTGTTGACAAGTTTTTTTGCACTTTACGGTTATAACTCTGGATACAGATTTGAATTCTTCATAATATTTACCTACTAATATTCTATCTTTGCACGTTTAGATTTAATATTATGATTGAAAATTTAAATATAAAAAAATTAAAAAATACAAATATTTCGAGATTAAATTTGAAAAATATGCAAAAAAAAAGTACGGTTAATGTAATGGTGAATTAAAATCGGTAAACGCCATTTAATTCTGGAAGTCACGTGCAGTATTTTTCATGAAAAATACTTGTAGGTAGGTAGGTATTTATTTCTACAATTAAATGATATTTGACATATACATGTGCGTAGGTATAAGTAAGTTTATCACTGTACTCGACGTGACTACTACATCATGTTATAATCGGTCATCGGTCATCCGGGTGAAACGGATAAAAAATAAATTGTGGTTTCAAATTATATTTGACATTTATACATTTCTTATCGTTCTTTCAAATTGTAATATTTTATTAGGTATTAGAGTCTTGCTCGGGCCAAGGTAAGCAATTTTTATAAATTATCGGGCTGGGTTAGGTCCTTTTAATTTTATTATCATTTGATGTTCGATCTTATCACTCTTATTATTGTTGTTATTTATCACCTAGATCATCTTGATTTTTACAGTTGAATTCCGTGACGTAATGTTATGTAATGAAATTATAAAGTGTGTTACGACATTTTTACGTAATACAATTATTTAACCACGACAATCTAAAATCTAAAAGGGGATTCACATTCCACATTAGAGTGTTTCAAATATTGCGTGACAATAAATAAAGCAGTCTTGTACTTTACAATACTTTATTCGAATATTTTTTTTGTATTTAAATACTATTTTAAATACTTTTCATAAAAAAGTATTCAAATACGTATTCTGAATACTTTTTTTAGTATTTTTATTCACTAAAAAAATACTTTATCCGAACTAAGAAAATAATTTTTAATTTTTATGACAAAATAATTTTTTAACACATTGTCTATGGCATGTGTCAAGTTTTGTGTGTTCACCCGTGCGTCTATAATTTGTAATATACCTAATATGTACTTACTCGAAACTCATATAATACAATATGGTATATGTAATATATTATATACCTATTATATAATATATAATAATACCTATACTATAATATTATAATATTTATATACATATATGGCAAATTTTTTCAACAGTTTTACTGTTTAATCAATTATTATATTTATGTAGTTACCAATTGACCATCGTTGTCCATAAAATTGTTCATGTAAATAGGTCATTTTTGATTATTTTTACATGCCATCACTTCCCATCCCACCACTAGGTATTATTACCTCATCATTTTTAACCCATATATTATTGTAAATCATAGGAAAGGATATGGAAAATGCTATAAAATGACACCTTACCTAGCTCTCCATCTCAATTAGGAGAGTTTCTACAGCAATTCAAAAAATTTGTTGCCACATACGGCTCAGTAGGATATACGTCTCCATTAATAGATTTTATGTTTTCAACTGTACTATTACGAACGTTCCAAGAACATGTGTTATCTGTAGAACTATAATATTATGACGAGCAAATAAATACAATGCTGCCATATGATGACATATAGACGTACCTCTTGGACACACAGTATCATATATTATCATTAATAAATAGGTATCTGTACACATAAAATATACTTATTAAATTATACATATATTTTATATTAATTGAATACCATTTTTTAAAATAACAATATTATTGAATTTTTTTAAACCATACGAACAATGTTCAAAAAACATTACGCATATTATATTATAACCTTCCTCGCTAATTATATTTAATTACTATGAAGATTTATTTTTCATGGTTAGTAGCACTGAATTGTACGAAAAATGTTTGTTCTCAGTGGCGTAACTAGGACCATTTTATGGGGGGTGATATGAATATTAAAATAAAAAAAACTATTTTATTGGTATCTCAAATTATAATACTAATTCCGGTTGTCTAAGTTTCTAGTGCAGTCTTTATAGCTAAATTAACAGTGGACATTTTTCCCTTTTATTTACAATTCTTTTAATGTCAATTCATGCTTGTCGATCTCTGGTTTGTAATGTTCAACAAGCTTATTAAATTCATCAGTTTCATCGGGAATGAGTTTTGAAATTTTTGAATTATTAAAGCGGCATTTTAATCCTAAGAAAATTTAAATTATCTATTAAATTTATAAAATCATGGTAAAAATAATTTACGAAATACCTATATTTAATTTTTTTAATATTTAAAGTAATATTTAAAAATTATGTAACAAATAATTTGTAGATATGACATACCTTCAAAAACTGATTTATGGTTTATATGCCGACCCTTTAGTTCGCTTATATAGCTATATGAAAACTGTTATTTTATTATAATAAATTAAAATATATATAAACATTAAGTTATTTCAGTGAAGTTAGCCACGCAATTAAAACAGATGCACTGATTATTCATATATGTTTATTTGAATACAGTTAATTCATTTTTGTTTTTTATTTCTACTTTTTTTCTTTTAGACTTACTACAGGGAATCGCCAAAAACTAGTTTTTAATATTTGATGTGGACGAAATTATTCACAAAATTTAAAAAAATATATCAACCAAACAAATAAAAATTTAAAACCCGCAAAATTGGTATGCAATCACAGATTTTACCCAGGATTACACCTTATTAGTGTATTACTAAAGGGGGCTTTCAAGTATTACTTCGGCACATTTTTGGCCTTTTTAGACCCCTTTCCCCCTTGTCAGCAATTGTCAGCAAATATCCAGCTACCTCCATTATTACAAAAAAAAAAAAATAAATAAAAATTTCCGAATTTTATATGAATTAATTAAAATAAATGAAAAATTTTGTTACATATTTAGAATTTTATTTCACATATTTTGATTTTTTTTATTACTGCTGACATCAGCATGGTTCTAACTTCCCTATCCTCCTTGTAAGCAAATGTATGTACACGACAGACCCCTCCTCTTCCTAGGCGCTTACGTAATACTTAAACGCCCTCAAAAGAAAATTGCATCAATATCATAAAATAACTATATCGTACACTATATTACCAGATTTTCATGGATAATCAGATAAATCGAGAAACTATAATTTGTATCACAATGTGTTTTACCTATAATTTACTTATATCGTAACCTGTATTACCTATATATTGTATACTATTATTTTCTATAGAGAAAACGCATGACCAAAAATTTACAGGAAATATCGATAATATGAAATATAAATTATACTGAAATTATAAAACAAGTTAACACAGTAAACAAGGGAGTCTGGGAGGTGATATATCACCTATATCACCCCCCGTAGTTACGCCACTGTTTGTTCTTATCATGTGTCGGAGAACTCCTCGACCCCCCAACCATGAGTACCTATAATAAATAATTAAAAAATAAATGTTTCCAATTAAAATATTCAGGGAATATAATACATTGGAATTCTTGAAATTTTGCAATTTGGAAATTTGTTAAAAACTATGGAAAATTATTCAAAATTCTTCTTTGCCTTCTCTTCCTACCATTTGGGGTCGACCACACATTTTTATGATAATAATTAATTTTAATTGATATTTTAAAGAGTTCATTTTTGGGTTTTGGAAAATGAATGGAAAACTGTTATAAATCAATTGTCCAGATCGTGGTCCAGATAAGCGGTTAACGTTTACACTGCAATCATATTATATTTATTTTCGTAATTGAAGAATTATCCCAAATAAGCTGTTGTCTTTATTAACCGGTGTCTCTATTAAGCGGAGTCGACTACATATATATATATATATATATATATACTATATACTATATACAGTCACTATAGAAATTTTACTAGAATACAATTCAGTGAGAAACGATTATAAATCGTTCACAAATATAGTCTGATACAGATTTATTTAAATACATAATATTACTTTACGTTGTGTTTAAGATTCAGAGCGAAGTGATTTTACAATGATGATTTGAATTCTTATTTTCCTGCTAAAAGGACACCAATGAATATTTAGAGTATTTAGTATACAAAACCTTCTGATTGCAAATTTCACATCTAATCAGTTTTTTTTAAGTGATTACTTTTTGATCTGACTAAAACAGCTTTTCCTTTTCAGCGCAAAGGAAAACTACAGTTTTTGTTATAATTTAAAAAACTTAATTAATATTAAAAACTCGAACAGGGTTCTATATATTTTTTTTTGTATTACATTGACGTGATAAAACGTTATTTTTGAACACGTTTGGGTTAAAGTGATTTTAAAAATCGTTTTTTCCTCAGTTTTTTAGGAATAAAATGAATTATATTATGCATCAAAACCTGATATTTTACGTAATGATACATAATGAACGTAAAAGTATTTACTAAATAGTGATATTATTCAAATTATAAACATTGAAAAAAAACAATAGTGACATCAATTTTAATATTTTTTATAACTCTTTTAGTTATATTTGTTGTATTATTTATTATTAGATAACTCTGAATCATTTTTTTTTAAAATTAAGTGATAATCTCTCTTTTTAAATTAAAAATATACATATATAGGTATATACATATTTTATTTATCTATATCTGGACAGGTTTGTGTATATATGGTCGTATCGACAATATTTAAGTTACAAAGAGAGATCCAAAAGTTTAACACCGTCTATATATAAAATATTTTTAAAAAACTAACAGAAATGTAATTTCACCGTAATTTTGTACATTATAAGAAAAAATATTGCAAAAAAAAAAAAAAATTAAAGGGATAAATTTTGGTACAACAGTTTTGACAAAATCAATTTCTGTAATTTTGATACATAATGTAAAACAAATAATAATTATTAACTCTAATACTTTTAATATAGTTTTAAAAATAAAAAAATACTGACTGTAATGAATATTGGATTCTATGAAAATATGTATTTTCTTGTTTAAATTATTAAAACAGTTAGATATATAATTTTAATTTAATAAAATTATAATCATGATAATATATATACCTATAGTGTTGTATCCTATCTGCATATGGACAGGATATATCATGAAAGGCAGGAAAACAACACTTTTTAACTATAGAAAATTTAGATTTATACTTTGATCAGTATACGGATGGTTAATATTTAATTTATTTCAGTATAATTTGTATAGAGATATGGAGGTATTGATACTTTAAAAGCTCAGTTATCAACAATTTCATAAGTACCAATATATAGGTACCTATACGTACAATATATAGGTATACCTATATACACACTGTTCCACGTGGGTGTACACGTGACTCATTATATTATTTACTAGATAAATAGTAAATAAAAACGATTATATATTTTATTTTTGAGTAAGTACATATTACGTAGTTTAATTTAAACATATACCTAATAATTTAAAGACTTTAAAAATTTTAAAGTTTAAAAGCGATATAGGTATAAAATCATGGTTAAAATATACCAGGTTATTGCAGCTATACTCCCACTCTGAAGATTTTTCACGTGAAGGAAATAAAATTGCAGGCGTAAGGGGCGATGTTTTCATTGGTTTAAATATTCCCGCGCATTAAATCGTGATAAAATGATAATAATATATAATCATAATAATTAATAAACTATAATCATGAATTTATTTAATATTTATTTTGTTTTCACTTTCAGCTTTACCTACTAATTTATTAAGATAACATATACCCATACCTACATATTATTATGTACAACTATATTTATTTATTATTATTAGTAAAAATTATAAACCATTGAACGGACGTCGTCTCTGGGAAGGATATTATTATGAACCAACCTTTGAAAAGTATTTGAGAGGTTTATCTCGTTATTGTTGATTCGCGACTGATCCGGAAATAATATTATTGTCCCAATTAAAATTAAACTTTGAAACAAAAAAGACCCAACTTATACGGGATAGAGATGAAATTAATAAAAAAAAGTACCTAATAATAATATACGTATTATCGTAACGTTTAGTATTGTATTCTACTCAGTGTGTGGTACGAAAAGTTGAATGTGTAGTGTACAATCTATACACAGTATTTCAGTCTTCAGTGCTGTGTTTTTTGCCTCTTGGTTTTTTTCGTTGTATTTTCATGAGCTATTTATTATCGATTACATTACAAAATTATTAATGATAATACAGAGCAGTGCACCCATGGATAATAGAAGAATTCTATTATCTATCAGTGCACCCTTACGCCCGCCATTTTATAATTTATATTTGATAACGATTTGGTAATTTTCAATAACCTGGTATATATTTCAACCATGACTAATTAATATCTAGGTATGTCAGCAATTCGAACTGCGCATGTGTACTACGTCACCTGCCGATGAACTGGACGAACCTAACCTAGATATTCAGCCATGATTTCAACCATGGGTAAAATATACATAGTAGCTATCATAATATTGTTATACAGTCTAATAATCATGGCGCGAAATCGTTTTTCAAAAGTCCTCGTTTTCTCCATGGTGATCGGTCGTATAATTTCTTTATACACTTTTTTTTTATTTTTATTTTTTTATTTTCTCATCACAACACGACAAAATTGCTAATAGCAAATATACCTGTATTTCAGTATTTCAGTACAAGTCACCCCGTCGGCGGCCCAAGTCGTAATGGATACGAAAACGGCCCAGACGAGTAACGTACACGCGCTGGACAAGATCAACAACGCGCTGCGCGACCCGACCAAACCCTGGTACCCGCTGTTCCACTGGGCCGAAGAGAGGACCGGCCTCAACCGGCTCAAGCTGTTCCTCGGCGTGGTGTGCGCGTTGGCCATGTACTTGGCGTCCGGTCACGGGCCCATGTTGCTCGGCGACCTCATCGGATTCGCGTATCCCGCGTACGCGACCACCGCATTGATGATCAAGCACGACCCGTGGCCGCCCGCCAAGACGGCCGGCCGCGGTGGCCTGCGGGACTACGGCGTGAACGACACGACCAAGTGGTTGACGTACTGGCTGATGTTCGCGTCCGCGCTGATCGTCGAACAGCCGTTCATCTCACTGCTCCGGCTGGTGCCGTTCTACTGTCTGACCAAAACCGTGTTTTTCGTGTTCTGTTCGCTGTCGGTCGAGACGAACGGCTGCGCGTTGGTGTACGCCGTCATCGTGCGCCGTTACTTCGCATCTCCTAATAACTAAGATTCTAATATTTTATGGTAATAAAATATATGATATACCTACTCGTATCAATCTAAACATTTTCAAAACATATTTAGAAATACAATGGCATTTTTTTCGTGTACCTACTCTATTTTTTCTTAATATTTCTAGAGCACTCGATATTTTGGTGGTGTTAAACCAACAAGCAGAAGATTGATTTACGTACATCCCAATATCCGATTACTATTTGGAATATGTGTATAAATTGATTAACCTATTTCCTAGGTCATGTGGGCAAATATGTTTTGTTTCTATAGTTTAACAAGGCTTGAAACCAAAATTATTTAAAAAAAAAAAAGAAAATATTTTTCAATTATATATTTTATAATTTGTATAACATTAAATAGTTTTCCTATACATAATCTATTAAAAAAGGTTATTGAATATAAATCTTTTGACAAAATTAAAATCAAACCATTGGAAGTACTTGAAAATATCTTTATTTTTTAGCCGTTTCACTAATAAATTAGTAGATTTACCTAAGAGAAAAATTTAAAGAGAATTTGAAATTTTTGAAAATTTCATGTAAGTATTAAACTTAAACTTTGATTTTGAGAATTTAATTAATCATAATAAATTCAGTCATCCTAAACACGCATATATCGACAAATTAAATTGAATATAAGTAACATTTTTAGAACTTTGATTTTCAACAGTTAACAACAATTTTGTATAAAAACTTGTCAAAAAACATAATTTTATAACAAAAAATTTAGTCTTCGAAAAACTCCTCTATAGAATATCTAAATATATGTATAAATATTAAATAATAAATACTAGGCGACGATTTTGTCTTAATATAATATATTCTATGTATATTTAACAAGTAAAATGTTATGTACCTAATACCATTGATTATATATTATATATAATCTATGTTTATAGTTATTATATATATCTGTGGGTACACCCACGATTAAAGATAGACCTAAATAATCGTGGGTAGGTACATCATAGAACAAGGATTAAATCATATGATAAACATGGATATATCATGGGTTAATTGGTTTTAGGTTTTAGGTTAGTGTCAGGTCATGCTAATCTTTCCAAATAATATTATTCAATATAGGTATCTAATTATAATTTCTAATACCTAATAATAAATTATAAAATATATTTAAAATTAAAAAAATGTAATTATATATATTATTATTATATTGTATATTATATATCATATTATATTACACCTATATATATATATATAAGTAAAATTAATATATATTATAAAAATAATAAATATAAAATGAATATGTGCTGAGTAGGTATTTAAAAAAACATATTAAAAGTATTATACTTTATTATATTATATTTACACACTAGCAAATACGCGAAACATCGATTAATATTTGAGCAAAGTGAATTATGACCGTTATATTTGTTTTTTTTTCGAATCGACTTTTTACCATTATAAATTGAAAACTGGCCGTTTTTTATTTTCTTATAATTTTATTTAACATTTACTAATTATTAACAAAAATGCTAATGATTATAGCAAATACTGTAGCACTATAGATGAAAATTAATACGGGAAAGTCTTATAGCGAGATATTCGGTACGAGACAGATTCGTCTCCAAAGTCAGGGCTGTTAAATTTAAACACAACATTTTAGCTATGAATATTAAGACTAGACATATAATCGGTTAAATAACATGTTTTTGTACCATGTTGTACCTAATTAATAATACCAAATACTATTGATCTGATCTATAGTATTTAATAATATACTTACCTACCTAAATAAATAGGTACTAAATAATTGTGTTAATATCTACCGCCCAGTGTCATGTCCAGGACGGGCCCGCGTAAAATCCTCTAGGGAGGACTAATTTTATAATATTTGAAAATGATTTAAACTATCCATGGTAATTGGTAACATAGGTACTTGCATTGATATAAAGCTGGTCTTTATTCATTTCTGGTCACAGATTAGATCTTTTGACTGTTTTTAATGGTTGTAACGCGTTTTATTACCTATTGTTTTAATTTTTACGTTTGTCGTACGACAGTCCTGTATTGTTTTATTTTTGGATATTTAATATATCATTTGCGTATTATCCATTTATCTGATTAAATTCAACAATAGAAAAATGAAAAAAATGAAGTCTTAAGATGAATGATAAACTAAGAAGTTCAATCTTTTTAAACTTTTAAAAATATTTGAATATAGAACTGATACTCAAATGATGAATCAAGCTATAATAGGTAAACCATACACAACTAAAAAATAATACAGTACCTACGTAACTGGCTTACAAAATACGAACTCCTAATAATTTTTGATTCTTGTATTGTTACATGAAAATATATTTTTGATAAATTAAATTTATTTTGTATAGATAGTTAAAATTCACAATATTTTATCAACTCTGGTTAATATTAATAAGATAATTATTATCTGAAAATAAATAAATATTTAAAAATTAAATCAAAATAAAAAATATATATTATATACGTATACATATATATATATTTTTTTTTATTTAAATAATAAACACCAAACAGTTTTAAATAAGTTTAAATAATATAATAATAATAAATTTATATACCTCCTATGCACCTATTATTATATTATATTATTTATATATTAAATAAATAATATATTATAAACAAAAATGTTTATTTATCAATAAATGTATTTTAAAATATTCCCAATTGTGCGTTTTGGATCAAGACAAACCACATAAAATATGTACCTACAAATACTGTAATGTACAATTATGATTTTTTACGTAAATGGGGAACATTAATCTGGTTTTGTAATTTATTCTTAATAATCAATTTACACTAAATACGATGGTGTAATTATAATTTATACATGATTTTTAGTCTTTTAGTTATAATTTTAGAAAAGTAAACAAATGGAATATGTCCCTATCTAATTATAGAGTAATACCTACTCTTACTCTGTGATCTAGTACGGGTTAATTTTGGGTAAATAGTGCCTCGGAGTTGACAGTCCCAAGACTGGCAGATAAATAAGTGTGCTATTTTTTTATAGAATCAATTTTTTTTACAGGTGTCCAACAGAGTTTGGTCTCCTTATCTCTAGTCTTTATGGTGCACCCAAAAACGCTGCCATTTTATTTAAATTTGATAACGATTTGGACTAATAATGCAATTATTGCAATAACCTGGTATATTTCAACCATTATCCATTGAGATATTCGCGTATGGTATCATGTGGTATCAATTTCCCGTAGCACCAAATTAACGATGGGATTGTAGCTAAAACTGTCACAAATTAGTCACACACTTAGTGACTTGTTAGACCATATTCATTGATGTATTCACGTACAAATTATATTGCACCAAAAAAAAAAAACGACGGATCGTGGTTATAATTGTCATTTTTTGGAATATGCACAAACAATAATTTTCATACAATATTTTATTTCAGTTCTAAAATTGCTGCACAAGTATGATGTCTGTACAAGAGTAAAAACGTATTAAAATATATTTTTCTTTAATTTGTCTTTAAAGTTACCTACCTATACAGAAACCCTTATAACCCACGCATACGACTAGAATGAATATTTCCAATTCATTCCAAAGTCACCAAAACTATTATAAACAATAAAATATAATGTAGGTACATCGTTTGTTTAACGATTTCTTTATACACACGACCATTGAATAGTTTATATAGTTATTATGTGATTTATTTATGTTATATTTTACAACATTTAAATTGTATAATTTAAGGCACAATATTGAAATAGTAAAATGGATATTAAATAACTAAATTATTCACATAATAGAATCATCATTATTATTTTGATAAAAATAGGTTCTTACAAAATAATATTGAAGGTATACTTGCTTATTTAAATATATTCAATAACTCATATATTTTTTTTTTTAATTGACTAAAGAAAAATATAATATGATCATATTTATTACATTTTTCATTATTTAAAGTATGATTCAGGAGCAAGATGCATAGTCAAAGGCGACGAAATTATACACATAGATACATTTATCGGATGATTACTTGACTGATAATCAAATCAATTATTTTAGAAATCCGTCAAGTGCAAAATTTCTGATTTTAATAAAACTTAAAATAAACTTTCACAGCAAGACAAGTGGTTTTTATTATTGATTTTTAATATTTTTCATTATAGGACTTCATAAAACGGTACTTTTCATGAACTTTTTTATCAAACCTATTTATGCATAAAAAAGTATGCAACTTTTTACATGATATGTTTCTGGTGTAAATTAACATTATTATCATATTTTATCCTGTAAAACAATTTAGACAATGCTAGGCATTAACGAGTTAAAAGTTATGTTAATTTTAATTTAAAGTAGAAATTGGATATAATAAGTCAAGAATTGAATAAGAAGAAGCCTGCTGTCAATCAGTGGAACTCAAAAATAAATTTTGGTACTAAATATTTTAATCGACATTTAAAATCATAACATACCAAAAAAAAACATTAATTACTTCATATGCGTGAACAATTTTAAAACATGTTAGTTATGGAGATCAAAATGATAAATGAACAAATGAACAATTGACAACAGTTGTATTTATTTTGTAATGTCATTAGTTACTAATGCCATTTCAAAACGAATACAACTTTTGAATGTCTTGAAAATCACAATCAGTTCATTATTGAAGGATTGTGATGTTATTAATAAAACACCACAGTAGGTTTTAAGTACATTTAGATTGAATCAGAATTGTCTTAAAAATCTCATTGGACAATTTTGGAATCAAAATGGAAATAATGGAAATCATACACACACATATCTATTCAATTTTTATGGTTAGATTTTTTTCAAATACTGAATCTAATTGCTTAAAAAACATGAATACAGTTTTAATCACTATTGGAAATATATCTATATTATTTCTGGAGAAGACACCATTTTATTTTACAATAATTTCTTATAAAGTTTGATTATTTTTACATGTGATTTATTTTTTAAAACTAATACATATACATTATACATAATGCATAATAATTTTTATTTAAGGGAACTGGAAACAATAATTTATTAAGGGATTGTGTATAGATAATTATTTGAATTATTCATGTTATGCAGTGTTTTTGTGTAAGTAGTATTTGGTCCTTAGTGTGTGTTAATACATTCGGCATTATAATGGTGGTGTGTTCACTCGCACACACAGGCACATATAAATAAATATGTCTACTGTATTTGAAAAGATACTAAATCCCATTTGCAACATACCGATTGTCCTAGTGACGCGATAAGAATTCTGAAAACTAATCTGAATTTGTCATTAAATCTACTTTAGAATGACTTTCCCTTTTTTTAAAATTATTTTATAATCAATTTTTATAACCCTTATGGCATCATTAGATCTATCGGTACATTGGAAATAGAAATTGTCTAAATTGCTATGTTACGTGTGTGATTGAGAGACAGATAATTGCTGCTTCTAATCCCATTTAATACATTTATTGTAGGAAAAATGTATACATTTTTTTTTGTCACTACTGAAAAGTTAGGTTTTTCTCATAGATTTTCTCCCATGGATAACAATATTTATATATAATAGATTATTGTTACTAGAGAGTACCAAATAAAAGGAAATGTTTATTAATTTTGTAATCGTTTAAGTAGATAATTGATTTTTATTAGAAGACAAGATTACGGTTTCTTAAGTCATAACTTATTTAAAATTTAATATTGAATATATTATCACAGATATAACAGAAATATTATTATCATTCTACTCAGTGCTATAATAATTCCACAAAATTATTTAATTTGATTGTATTTTTGCTTCTAATGTTCCCTTCAGATTTCATGGCTGACAAATACATAACATAGGCCTCTGTTGACTTCTATGTACATTTTTATCAGTTTTAATTCTGGTTGTTATATTCTATGATAATATATAGTGATATAGTATGAATATTAAAGGAAAGACAGCAAACTGGCCAGAGCAAAAAAGATGGCCCAAATTTATCACATTGCTAGAATACGCTTCGAACCATAGTGATGTTTTTATATGTACAGTGTAGGACATTTATTGATTTTTTTATTATTTTATCTTAAATGGTAAAACGTTTGAATAATTATAATTATAATAATTAATATAATAACTAGGACTGTGAATTTAATGCACTATCAAATCTTAAAAAATGAATTTAAAATTCTTAAAAATGCACTAAAATATGCAATTAAATAATTTTTTAATGTACTGAAAATCAAAATTTTAAAAATTCACTCACGAAAGGTGAATGTTGAACAGATACTAAATGACAATAAGTACTTAATTGTTTATGGATACTTACTTACTCTGGAAATTCACAACTGATATAATAATCTAATCACCTTATCTTATCGTGACAAATAAAACACTGTACTTACAAACTTATACAGCATGTGTAAAATATTTTAAAATAAGGATATTATTTATAAAATATAAGTATGATGTATATACTGTCTGTATAAATTTAAAAAATATGGAATTCATAAAATGTGTGTAAAAATATTCAGACGGAAATTGATAAAAAAAAACACAGTAAAATGAACTAAAAATGAAAAATAAAACCTAAAAAATCCATCTTAAAAAATTCCAAAAAATGCAAAATAAAAGTTACGAAATTGCATTTGTTGTTACATGACTTGAATTTTGTGTTAAGAATGCTACGAGCTAAAAAATATGCACTTTCCTACAAGTTCACAGCCCTAATAATAACATTATTTCAAGACAGCAGACTTTCCTTGATGGAATGAATGTATTTCCAAGAATATACGACCATTATAATAAGATATATATATATTTTAAATTATGTCCAGTTTTATAAATAATATAATATCTATTTATATGCGAATGTTATTAAAACTCATAAGGGTGTGTTTGAATATTTGTAGTTAGAGTAAAGTAGAATTTAATCAAGATTATTCCAAAAATCCGAACGATAGTTAATATTTATAAAAATAATAAGATCTTTTAATAAGTAACCAACAAGTCACAAAAATGATTGTAAAGATTCTAAAATTTTTAGAATCTACACTATGAAATTGTGTACCTATTCTGTATATAATTAAATTTCTTTATAATCTTACTTTACGTAGGTACTCAATATTCAATATAAATAAAAATTACTTATTACAAGTATATGATAAGAATTATTATTAGTAATTACTAATAACCAACCAATTTCATTGATGTAACAAAAGTTAACTCTTAATCAACAACATGACGTTTTCAAACGGGGGTCGTAGAGTTAACTCTATTTTCTCAAACAACACAAAGTTAACTATAGTTAACTCAAAGTGAGTTTTTGAATGTATCCAAGTATAATCACAATTTTAATATAATATCAGATTGCAGGCAACACATGTATGAAAGTCTGTGTATTTATAAAATAGAAAACTTTTTTTTTTTAAGACTAATTTGGACTATATAAATCAACATAGTTTAGTGTCTTTTTAATATTCATGATATATAGTAAATATATTGATAAGAAATAATGGAGATTTAGTGAAACCTAAATATGCCATTTTTATGACATAAAAATAAGTCTAAAATTGGCAAAAAAACTGAAAATTAAATTACAAGTGTGGTTTTCATTTTTATTTATAATAAATGGAAAAATTGTTGGGGTGTTAAAAAATGATCTCTAAAGTATACAGACTGAATCCAATTTGCCAATGGAAAATGAGTATTCATAATATCTGCTAAAATTGGTATAATACATTTTTGTTTAAATGATTTTTACTCTATTAATAATATGTATGTGAAAAAGGAATTTCAAATAGTATAAAATACAAAACTATAATGTTAACATAGTATATTAAATAGATTTATAACAAAATTCCAAATTGATATCAAGTAGAAAAATATGAAATTTTGTTAAAATCAACATTAAAAGCTAATTTATTTACATGGGACTAGTCAACAACAATTTCTTTTTTATAAACAACAGTATTGTATTTAAACAATTGTAAAATAAAGTCATGATAATGATGAATATTGAAAGAGTATAATTATAATAATAAATCGTAATAATAATAATGAAAATAATAATAATAATAATAATAATAATAATAATTATAATGTAATAAGACAAATTATATCAATTGCCAAAATGATATCAAATCAATGTAAAATGTGAAAAAAAAAATTTATCATAAAAAAATATTTTAGTGTTATTGGGAATTACTTTTTGAATCATCCATTAGAGTTTGCAATGGTCTAAAGGAAAATGAATGGTTACTGTTGGAAGAATCACCACTGCTACCACATATGGAATCTGTAACTAAAGTTGCACTCATCGTTGTAGGAACAATACCGGTCACTTGCATTGGTTCAGGCCTAAAATTAAATTATGTACTGTAAATATGATATTTAGCTTGTAAATGATTTATTAAAACTAACATATACAAGAATAAAATAATATTAAGATTGTTTACCATTTATATTTATAAAAGACTGACAAAATTATATTATATATATATATATATTATTATTATTAATATACTATAATTAAACATTTACATTTGATATCCCAAAATTATTATACTATCTTTTATTTTAAAACATATTAAAAAACTTAATGGTCATATAGACACACAAGATTACATTCTCATTATTAAATCTGATAAGTTAATATAAAATGCATTAATAAATAACAATTTAATTTGTTTATATAATTATTGTGTTAAGAGGATTTTGGAAGTGGTGATTTTTTGTTTATCTCTATCATATAATATATAATATAGATATTCAGAAGTAAGATCGGGGGCTTTTTTAATTATATAATGTATTGATATATTATATTTCATAAAATTTTTATTTCATTATTATTTAGATAACTATATGTAATCATATTATAAACAGTTTTAAAGTAAAAATGAGTAAGTAATTAAAATAGTAAATGAAAATTCATAAACATTAGAAACTATGTACTCGAGATTATGAGAGTATCATGTTAAAACAATATGTATTTGTGCATAAGAACTCATTGTAGATTTATATTTTATAACATTTCCTTGTTGATAATGCAAATTGGCATCAAATTGGGAATATCGATTAAATGTTTTTATAATTATTTAGCGTTAGAATATACTTTTATTTTAGACCTGCATTATCAAGTCAGGATCACGATAAGTGGAATCAAAATACGTTGAGCATCAAATGAGATAAATGGTTTTATATAATCGAGTACAATAAAAAATTTCATTTCATTTATAACTTTAATTACATGAGGTTTTATAAAAATAGATTTAATTATACTTAGTTATAAATAGTATATTTAAATTGTAAGTAAAATATGAATAAACAAACCGATTATTGGTAATCAGCAATCCCCATTTCTTTGGAATTGGCTCATAGTCATCCATTTCACATTTCCTCTTTACGGGTCCTAAGCTGCTTGGGCGCATTGAAATTGGGCTCAAACTTCGTCTAAAACATAAGCTATGTAAAAAACATCAAAATGTACAATTTAATTAGACAAAATGTATATTTAATAAAATAACTTAAACTACATTACATACCTATTATGTTAATATATATTTTAGAGAATATAGTTTGTTTAATTTCTTATAAATATATATATCTATTGTTTTTTACAGTAATCTTTACACCATAAATATGGAGCAATTCAAATAAAGAAATATTGATATAATTAAGTAAAAAAGAGTTTGCAAAAATTACAAAGAATTAAGAGGCATATTATTTTTAAACATACTACAATTTGAGCAAGATCTTACACAAAATATTTTCTCCATTCATATTAACAAACACTAATGGTTAAAATTCTTATTGGTAAAAATCAAGAAATAGAGTTAATTCAAAATTACATTTGATTAATGTTAATAGAAGTTGTCTATACATATACATATTATTATATATAATATGTATATATATATAAATTAATTGAATTTTTTATCGCTCAAAAACCTTTCTAGTTTTGCTAAATAAAATATATTACAATTTATTTATAGGTGAAAAATAAAGGCTATACATTGCTCAAACACATTATGTCAATATTAGTAATTACTAGGACTTGGATTTTGTAGCAAAACAAATGATTAAAAAAGCATTTATTCAATTCAAGCTTAAATATAATACATAATTGGAGCAAAATTACAAAAAAAAAAAAATAAAAATTATGTATAAGATTAAAAAACAAATTTACTATTATTATATATTTAGTATTTTTATTAAAACTTAGTTTATTGAGTACTAATATATTTTTATATTTTATAATTACATTTCTATGTCATAACTACAATAACCATTATTTTAATAATTATTTTAACATGTATCTAATATATTACGAGTACTTCGTTTAAACTCGAATATTTTTTTTAACAACGCAAAAATATAATTTATTTCTGGCAATGACACAGCAAGTAATATTATGGAATATTATATAAAATTATAGAAATGAATGAAACTTTCATGAAAATTAGATAAAAAAAAGTTTACTTTAGTGTTATTAAAATGATACGAAACACATTTATATTAAAGAATTATTTTTCTATCATTTAAAATACAAAATTATTATCAATGTTTATATGGCGGGCTGCGTGGCATATTACAGATAAGTGATAACAAAATAGAAAAGCAGGTACTACACCAGTTTTCTTAGTATAAAATATAGATGCCCAGTAGTTAAATTTTTAGTATCTACCTTATATAATATTTAAATTGAATATTTTACATATAATTACCCAGAAGTAAATGTTTTACGAGTTGGACTAGGCGATAAACTAGGTTTAAAAAGTGATGGTGATACACAATGTCTTAATGATCTGGTAGGAGATGGTGATGATGGAGCAGAAGCCATAGATAAATTTAAATGTAGAGGATCATATATGCTAGACCTGCCAAACATTGTACCATGCTGTTTACCAAATTGCCCTTCGTCAGTCTGTAAAATTGAAAATATTTATGTTATATTATATTATAAATTATTACATGCTTTAATCTTTGGACGGGCATGCGGCATTTACACCGTCCTCAAGTATGTTAGTACTTTCTTATACAGTGCAAATTAACATCACAAAGTACCTAAGTATATACCCTCCAAATTTTAAATCAATATGAGCATTTTTATTGCCGTTATCGTGTAACAAACAAACATACAAATGGTGTTTTAAACACTGTCACTAATACCGCCCATGAGTGTTTACAGTGTTAACATCAACTTTAGGACTGAACCATGCTGGCTACTTGATAAATATAGGCAAAAGCCCATTTGTGTCATCTATCTACTTGATAGACCCGGCGACCCCCATCACGCTCGGCCAACAACCATGAACACCACGAGGCAGCTGATGAACACGAATAATAATATATTATTATTGTTTGAAATTGTTTGCTATGTCAATATTATTTTATAACGAATAACGATAATACGACAGTCAATACAGTAGTAATATACTAATATAGGACATGCATGATAGTAGCACACGCCGTGTGCCGCACAGAAGTACTTACCTAGTGTATCGTACGTCTGTGGTGCCGGGTCCGTATGATATACAATTTACTACCTACCTAGGTATTTACTATTTAGGAATAATGCTAGCATATAGTTTTTTTTTCGGAGTGATATTTCATATATTTTATATGTGAAAATCCGACACATTCAACGCAACGAAGTTAAAGCATTCAATGTCGAGAACTTCTGAATTTGATGGAAATACATGAAAAATATTATTGCTTGTTTTCCGCATTTGAAAACAATTATAATACATGCTTTTATCACCACCAGACATGTTTATGTTAATTTTAAAATTATAAAAACGAAAACTTAAGTTTATAACAAAATTTTAGGTAGGTACTGAGTTTAATGATTTTATTGATGAGTGCTGTTATTCAATCGAGTATCCACATTCGAATGAACTACAAATTAATTTCACCAATTTTCTACTTGTCTTAAACAATTGTTGTACCTACATAATTTAATAGGTATGATTGTCTATTTACATACAATATTTCAAATATTTTTGTATTTGGAGGCAAATAATAAAGATCTATTTATAAATATAGGGAATAGGTATATTATTTATATTTTATATTAAACAGAACAAAATAATGAACTAGTTAAAAATAGTTTATTTGTAATTTATTTAAGGCATTTTCTCCACAATTATTATACAATTTATTTAGACGGTTTTTGTGAAAAGGTAGTAAATTCAGATTTAAAAAATTTTCTTTTATACATTAATTTTCTAAAAAAAATTGTATAAAATAAAGAAAATATATAAGAAAAATTATTAAAACGATAATAGTTCTAATAGATAATGTTCTCATCTTTCAATTGGCACCAAAATCGTAAAATTACGATAATTATACAATGTGTACCTACTATTATTGGAAGTCTGAAAACATATATTTTTTAATAAATACCATAATTACACAACAATAAAATAATACGAGTATGGGGCTATTTTTAGATTAATTTTAAAATGTACTTAAATATTTTTAATTTGTTAGATTTTTATTTTTCCTAAAATTTCTTAAAAATTGCCTATACGGCTATACCGAATCCCTTAAAAA